>NCQT01052289.1:5605-15614 GCA_002740465.1 Stenocereus thurberi | reverse complement strand
CAAATCTAAGCATATTTGTTACTTCAAATTGTCTATATTTAATGTACAAGCATTCTAATTATAACATCTTGAAAGAATATAGAAATTGTTTAAACTTTCCAATATGATATATTAATGCGACCGATGGATACTAAGTCAGGTTTGAGTGTGCTAGTCCGTGTATTAAATACTAATAATAGGTCGAGTCGTTCATGAGCCGCCCAATCTGAAGCATGATAACGGGTTGGGGTGGTTCGACCTGTTAATAACTCATTTAATGGTTCGATATTTTATTAATTAACCTATCATTACCTAATCATGTATACTTTATTAGTTGGTCGATCTTAACACGAACACAAATTGGTCAATTGCTCAACACTAAAATCAAGTTCGAGACCAATTAGAAGGAAACCAAATAAATGAATATTATAGACGTACAAGATATTATAATTATTTATTAATTATAATATCAAATTTTCGATTATTATAGAGTAATATTATTTAGAATGCAATGAGACATATTAAATTCACTAGGAATATAATAGTATGACTTGCACATTTTTAATACTTGTGTTATTTTGAATTGATTTTCACAAGTCTAGACATTTTATGCCCATTTCTAAAGTTGTTCCATTCATAAGTTCTATATGACGTTATTTTATGAGAATGCATTTGGGAAAGAACAGGTACTATCGTCTATTTTGGGAAGAGATGTGATAGTTATAAAGTGCATCTCTAACCGACTCATTATAATGAAAAACTAGTATTGTTAAGGGAAAAATTAAAGAAAAATAAAAAAAAAAGGATACCATATTCGGATTGAAGGGGTGGGTTCGGGTTCGAGTTCGGGTTCGGGTCGAGTTTGACCCAAAAATTTGTGGGTTTTTCGGGATCGGTTTATCTTGGGTCTGGGTCGAGAAAATCGTGTTCAAAACCCAAAACTTTCATGCAGATTCAGGTCGGATTTTTGGATCGGGTCAATTTTTACCAGCTCTAGGAGTGACACAATACAAAGCAGTAGAACAGAGAACATTTTAGTCCTTTTAAAGTTGGCCTTTAGTTAATTTTTACATTAAGAAATATCTACGGCTCTTAAACGAGTCCCGATTCGGGTCCGGGTTTTAATTGTTTTAGACCTAGACCAAAGCTGATCTAGGGCCGCTTGGACCCAAACTTGGTTAAGCCTTATTGGGTCCCTGTTGATCAGACCCAAACGCTTTAACTGTGGCTCAAATGTAACGGTCTAGATGGGTCCAAAATTCACTGTCACTCCGAGTTATGACCTTGGTGAGATACGACTTTTCTGAACAAAAATGCAAGTAAAGATTAAAATTTATTTACCAGTACAAATTCACTAAACGAGGGAAAGCCCCCAACGTAGCCCTGTTCTTTTTGTGTGTATATTGCAGGTGTAGAATTGGTGGGAGTGGGAAGGAGTAGGAAGAAATGGGTGGGAGTGAGAAGCAGTGGGAAGAATTGGGCGCAAGTAGATAGGAGTGGTTTATTGGATGAGGGCGTGGGAAAGAGTGCGAGTATTGATATTAGTGATGTTAACGATATGAGTAGTATAATAATTATTAATAATAATAATTATTATTAATCATAATAATAATTATAAATAATAATTAAAAAGAATAACTATAATAATAATTCTTATTAATATCCATAACAATAATAATAATAACAATCATTAATATTAACATTAATAACTAATATTAATATTAATAATTATTGTTAAATATTAATATTAAAAGTAATAATTATTATTATTAGGGTTTTTAGAATATAATAATCCCAACTTATGGGGTAGTGGAAGATAATAAGTTGAACTTAAGAAATCCTTGCCAGTGAGCTGTATTTTTACGGGATCTAACCTGTCAGTTCGGACGGGCAAGTTAAATACGGGTCGGGTGTATTCAGGTTTGGGTAAAATACGGGTAAGGTATATTTCGGGGTCGGGTAAAATGTGGGCGGTTGTATTTCGGTTGTATGGGTTTCGAGTCAACCCAACGGGTTTGGAGCGCCTTTTTGGTGAGTTATTTCTCTTTTTGTAAAAATTAAAATCTTGACATATTTATTACTTAAAATTATCTATATTTAATGAACAAATGTTCGAATTATAATTTCTTAAAAGAATATAAAAAATATTTAAACTTTACAATATGATATATGAATGCATGTATCGGTAGACACTAAGTCATGTTTGAGTGCGTTGGTCTGTATATTAAATATAAATAATAGGTCGGGTCATTCATGGGCCGACCCATCTAAAGCATGATAATGGGTTGAAGCAGTTTGACCCATTAATAACCCATTTAATGATTCGATATTTTGTTAATTAACCTACCATTACTTAATCATGCATGCTTTATTAGTGGGTTGATCCTAACATGAACACAAATTGGTCCATTGTTCAACACTGACATTAATTCAAGGCCAATTAGAAGGAAGCCAAATGAAAGAATATTATAGACGCACAAAATATTATAATTATTTATTCATTATAACGTCAATATTTTAGATTATGATAGAGTAATATTATTTAAAATGCGATGAGAGTTATTCAATTCATTAGGAAGATAATAGTATGACTTGCACATTTTTAATACTTGTGTTATTCTAAATTAATTTTCTTAACACTCGATATTTCATGCCTATTTCTGAAATTGTTTTATTTATAAGTTGTGCATGACATTATTTTATGAGAATGAATTTCTAAAAGAACAGGTACTATTGTCTAATTTGTGAAGAGATGCGATAGTTGTAAAACGTCTTTCTAAACGATTCATTATAATGAAAAACTATCATTGTTATGGAAAAAATTAAAGAAAAATAAAAAATAAGGATATAATATTCGGGTTGAGTGAGCGGATTTGGGTTCAGGTCGGGTTTGATCCAAAATTTTGCGGGTTTTTCGAGTTCAGTTTATTTCTGGTTCGGGTTGAGAAAATCATGTTCAAAACCCAAAACTTTCGGGCAGGTTTAGGTCGGGTCAATTTTTGCCAGTCTAAATTCTCGTATACCACCACCGAGTCTGACTGATAAGAAAGGTTGTGGCAGTGGTTGCTGCCTATGTGTAATTAAAAAGCAAACAGAAAAAAAAGAAAAATATGATTTTGACCTTGTTTATGTGACTAAGCTTAGTTGACCCCTTTAATTTTCAACGCATCATCGCTATCTCTCTCCCTACTTCCTTATTCTCTCTCCCTCCTCCTTCCCCCTCCTTCCCTAGTTTCTCTCCTTGCTTAAGCTTTCTCATAGCTCAGTCTCTTTCCTCTTCAAAGAAAAGCTCCAATTTTCTCAAGCAAGAGTAAAACGAAAACCCTAATTCTATCTCCCTTGTGAAGTAAGTGAACATGTCTGGTAGACAAACAAGTGTTGTTGGGCCATCAAATTCTGGGAAGACATCAAATTCAAGTAGCCAGTGCCCGAATCTAGACATGGTGAAGTATTTTCATGACATACCTACTATATATCAAACTTATAGATCACCCCCAAATAGGGGGAGAAGGTTTTTTGGGTGTCAATTATGGAAGGTAAGTAATATGACATTAGGGTTAGATTACTGGCTTGATGAAGACTAGGGTCTAATGAGTGGGTGCAATTTGCAATTGATGAATTACTTGTATGTGTTTATAGGTTAATGAAGATTGTGGGTTTTCCAAATGGGATAAAAAAATGCTATGAATACTAACGAGCTGCAAATGTTGAAAGAAGATAATGCAAAGTTGAGAAACAAGATTGTGAAGGGGAAGAAGAAGAAGGGGAGAAGAGTTGAAGAAGAAATGAAGGCAGTGAAAGAAGAACGCATGGCGCTAACACTTAAGGCTGCAAACAACTGGGGGTGGCACAAAACGTATTTGGCTATTTTCTTAAGGGGAAATTAATGGTATGGTGTGGGCAGATGTAAGGAGTAGGTGTTGAAGCCATATACTTATTCATTTTGGTAGATGAATGTGGTTGAATAGGTTGCTACATTTTGTGAGGGTAGATGTAAAATGTACTTTGTATTAAATGAATAAAAAGAATGAAACAAATTGTTGTAAGTATTATTAGTGGTGGTGAAATGTACTTGAATGGTTTTCTACAAAAACATGAGCCAAAATAGCCATTCTAATATTAAGCTTGGTGGCAAGTAATGTCCATAACTTTCAATGTATGGCAACAAAATAAGCAAAAAAGGCTTACAAGTAACTGTAAACCTATCACATTAAACCTTACGCATGCACACCTGATATCCAAATAACAAACATGTCATAATGTGCTTAACAAGTTTAATACCCAAAAAAAAAAACACCACACCTAAATTTCCTTGTCTATTTCAATGTACAAATCTAAAATCTCAAAAAAGGCTACAGAGAAGACAGAATCTTTACTATGAAGGGCTAATAAAAGGCTGTGAGCCGTTGGCAGCTACTGATGCTTGACTGAGAATGAGAGACTGCCTTGGTATGTCATGGACTATGGTCCAGACGACGGTGGAATACCCTTTGAAAAATAAAAAATTAATAATATGGAAAACTAGAAAAATTTTAAAAAAAAACAGTGAAATGTGAAACACTTACCCTGCCTGTTCTCCGTCTACCTCTCCTGCCTCTACTACCTCGTCTACCTTTAGTAGCTCCTGCTTATTCCTCCCTTAGCTCACTAAGAAGCTCAGCGTGTTTTCTTGGTATGCCCCGTTACCTTTTCTTTGGAGGTGGGTTGCCATTTGTAGACTGTGTTGGTTAAGGACATCCCTTCTTGTTATGGTTAACACTCTTGCAGTTAGTGCACACTATCTACCTTTCACGTGTTGTCAATCTACCTACCTTCTTTGGATCTTCATGGGGATCTTTCCTTCTGTTTCTCTTTGGTCTACTAGGTCCTATCTTCATGGGTAGAGGTTCCAGTGGCATGCCCTTCTCAGGCTGGTGTCTCTCTCCAACACAGGGAGCTATTGAACCTTCATGGATTGTCATATACCTCTTCCTCTTGAAATAAGAATGGACATAACTTTCTGTACCTTGCTTCATCCATGCTGCACATGCAATGGCATAACAACAAGGTATTTCTATGAGATCCCATTTTCTACCGGTGCATTTGGCTTGGTTGAGATCTACAACAAGGCTATTTGGTATGTGCTTGACCTGGAACACTTTGTTGCCAGAAGGAACTGGGAAACAATTTCTTGCTTCTTCTTTTCCTTTCTCTAGTTTACTCCTTATTCTGAGGCAGATGTCATCATCAGATGCTTACATTGTGGATCTTTTAACCAGAATCCTCTCCATCAAAGCCATTATAATATCCTCTAACATGTAAATCAAATATTTGGTTCTTACATGGACAACATAGATATTAAAAGTCTTAGCCATTTTGTTAACAATAACATCACACTTTGAATGCTGTCTCATGAAAGCCCCGTAGAATAGCCTTGGGTTTTGATGCTCAAAATCTTCTGCTGCCTTAAGTAGGTTTGTCTTAGTGCCTTAATTGCATCTTGCAAATCAGTTTGGTTGTATGCATTTGCTGCATTCTAAAAATAATAGCTTCAGTTCTTCACCTTGTGAGTCTTCTTTCAATTTGTATAAATATGTCATGTACAGTATCTGTGCTCACGATTGGGGAATGCAATTGTTAGGGCATGAAGAATTGACTGTATAAAAAAAATTAAGCTTAGTCATATGCTTGGAACTCCAACCAATAAAGAATTCACTATATAAAAAGAATTGACATCCCAAAAAGAGTTTTCTGGGAAAAAAAAAAAAAAACCTTGTGTTCATCTAATATGAAACTCCAACCAAAGCCATTTGTGCCTCCAAGGCAATCCTCACATGCTGAAGAAACCACTCCAATGAGTCATTGTTTTCACTTTCAACAACCCATGCAATTGGAAACATTTGATTGTTTCAATTCATGCCAATTGTAGACAGCAGACAACCTCCTAAGAATTCTTCAAAAAGCTATCATCAATGCATAAAACAGGTTTGCAGCCTGAAAGTAGCCCATTCATGAGCCCATCAAAGCTCATAAACATCATCTGAAATACAAGGATTTCCTTGGCAATACTAGGGTCGGTTTGAATAATGAATAAGCTACCTGGATTTGACCCCTTTAGCCGCTTAATGTACCTTCCCAACTTTGATTAATGGTCAAATGTTGAGCCATGCAACATTCTATAAGCTGCTTGTTTTGCTTTATAAGTAGTCCATTTTAATATGATAATCCCATGATCCTTCTTGACTGTATTTACCAATTCTTTGGCAGGCCAATTTGGATTTTCTTTGAACCTAAGCAAGTAGTGGGATGCAATCCATTTATTTCAATTGTCTATTCTTGACCATGTTCATTATGAAAGTATGATAGTTGCTGATTGTTCTAACAACCTATGTAGCTTTGGTTTTATCCCATGATAGATAAACTTTAAATTTGCAATCCTGTTTGCAAACTGCACGCACCCTTTTTCTTCTTGAGTTAGATATACCTATTTTCAAGTCATACCCCTGTGCTATTGCAAACCTCGATATTGCATCCTTGAACCCCCTCAATAGTTCCAAAAATCATTCAAACCTGCCATTTTAATTTTTTGAAATCAGTGTGCTCATCCACCTTAACAGGTCTTTCCTTTTTCCTTAACAACCTAGGAACTTCATTATCAATCTCTGCATTAGTATCCATTTCAGTTTTAGAAGTCTCATAATCACTATGAAAGCTTGAACCTAGGTCGTTTGTTCATTGCCATCAGTTGTAGACTTAGCTTTATCCATGTCTTATTTCCACCTCCTTAGGAGTATCAATCCTTCCTGAAACTTTTTATTTCTTGCATTCAGCAACCTTAGCCCTGGTAGCTGCCCACTCCTCATCACTTGTCTTCAAGTTCTCAACTTCAGTCTCACATTCATTATTAACATCTGTATCCAAATCATGCTGATCACCATCATTCTCACACCCATCATCATCAACAACACCTTCCACATTAATTTTTCTTTTACCTCTTGTTTTTGAAATCCCACGGCAATGTCTTTGTAGGCCTCTAAGTCAACCTAGGTTTCGAGAACATACTCACTGTCATTAGACTCTTCACGGAGTGAGTTACCCTCAATCAATTTATCCTGTGTAGTAGGTGACTCAAGTCTAGGGCCTTCCCAATTCCATTTAGGCACATGTTCATTGTTCACATTGAAAATAGGGGCTGTGTCATGCAATTGGGGCTTTTGAGTTATGGGGGTGGGGGATGGAATATGGGTATCAACAAATGTTGGGGTTGGGGTTGGTGTAGGTATTTGGGCTTGCTGAATTGGTTCTTTAGTTGGGCCTTTGTTATGGGTCTTTTGTTATTTCCTATTAATAGGGGATTTTATTGGAGTATGCTTCACTCTGATACCCCTAGAATTTTGAGACCCAATTGTGCTTGTTGACTTATCAAGTCCACCATTTTGATAACATTCTTCACCATCATTGATATTGCTACTAATTGGGTTCACATTTTACTGTTGCGTGGTCGTAGAAGGGCAATATAAAGCTGGTATATCAGGGACCATTACATTAGCAACATTCACCCTATAGACTAAATACACAACCAATTTTTTATGAACAAGCAGCAGCAGCCATTTCTAATGAATCAAAATCACTAGGACAAGTCCTTAAACACTCTTCCAAATTCATACCAAATATTAGATAGTAAAATTCCTCTACATTAGTAAAACCCAATATCTTTAGCAAGTCCAATTGTCTCAAACCTATACAACCTATCTATGTTAACAGGCTTAATCTCAAACACTTCACCTCCAACATATTCCACCTCAACACCATCCACAAATTTTCCCCCATGATGAATCTATACAACTATGTCATCATCGCCCATTTTCGTCAATTACACTGATTAAAAAAATAAATCAAAGATACGTGTATGAGATCGACATTTACAAAAGTAAGCATATTAAAACTAGGGATGAGCAACAAAAATCGAAACCGAAAAAACTGAATCGAAAAACTGAGAAACCGAACCGAAAAATCGGTTAACCAGATTAAATTTTGTTAAATTTTGAGTTCCGTTAACTGAACCAAATATTTTTTCCGGTTTAAGGTTCGGTCTCGATTCAGAGAGGTGAAAAAGTTGGGTTAACCGTGGTTAACCGAGCTGAACCTTTTTTTTAAAGGAAAAAAGGCGCAGTATATAAGCGAATTACAATGACTTATCCTCTCTTTCTCCTAACCGGCTAAACCTAGTTCTCATTTCTCACCAGTCACAGTCTCTTTGACTCTATCATCTCTCTCACTCTCCTCTGGATCTCTCAGGCCTCTTGGCATCTGCAACTCAAGTGTCGCAGACCACTGCCATTGTGGTTCTCCGATCGCCGCTCGCTAGTCGCCAATTTCTGCTTGAATCACTCTCCTGAGCCTTCGACTCTCCACTCCTTCTGCCGTCGCGTCGAGCCGTCGATCCTTCGCCCCCTCACATAGTCACACGGAGTCTCTTCAATCTTCAGTCGCCGGTGGTCACTCCCTGCCTGCAGTCCTTGACGGTTCAGGTCTCTCCGAGTCTTGGTCACCTTCGGTTCCATTGTACTCTTCGGCGGTCGGGCTTTGACGATGAGTAATTGTAACTGATACTATATAATTTAAAATGAAATTTTTAAGGATAGGATTTCTAGTTTTCTACTCTTGGACAATTGAGAATCTCATTTATTCAATCTATAATCATGCCTTTGTTCTTCATTTTATTTATTGATTATAAAGAAACTTAATGATTTGGCTTCCAAAGAAGGTATGTTCCATTATTTGATCTATAGTACTGCCGGTATTGTCGATTTGCCGTATTGGTAGTTTGGTGCCAATATATTTCGGTTAACCTTAAATGGAACCGAAATTCTGGTTAACCGAACCGAATTTTTGGTTAACCGGATATTTCGGTTCGGAAAGTCGAACCGAATTTTTGGTTAACCAAAAAATCGGTTCACCGGTAATTTCGGTTCGGTTTTTTGATTAACCGGTAATTTCGGTACGGTTCACGGTTTGCATTTTTCCTGAACCAAAAAATCGATTAACGGATTTTCGGTTAACCGAAAATTTAACCGGCTGTGAGCACTCTTGTATTAAACAACCTTAACCCCTGATCAACCTAACAATAAACAATAACAAATTGCATCCAACTATTAATTATATTATACTGCACCAATGACACTTGAACTAATCACAATTAAGTATAAAAAGCTTACATTAACATGCTTCAGTCGAAAAAGTGGGGTTGTGCTTCTTTTCCACCTTCTCCTCCAATTTCCTTGTCGGTTTTGCCAACAACTATCTTCCAATTCTAGTTTAGCAGCAACAGAAGATGAGAAGAAACTCAATTTTGCTCGCAATTCACAATACTCCAACTCTAGGGTTTCTACTTTTTCGGTTAATTTCGAAATTTTTATGAGAGAGTGAGAAACTAAATGAAGTTTACTTTTTGTAGGTTTTAATTACATTGAGTGGGAAGTTTTATTTCAAAAGGAGAGAGACTGAGGAAGGACAGAGAATGAAGACGTGGGGTGAGAGATTACGCTAATGTGTCCAAAATTAAAAGGGTCAACTAAGTTTAGTCGGATAAACAAGGTAAAAATCATATTTTTCTTTTTTTTTTGGGTTCGCGTTTTAGTTATACATAGGCATCAACCACCGTCACGTCACCTTTCCGATGAGTCGGACTCGGTCGTGGTATAGCATAACTAAATTCCTCACTAGTAAGGATTTCTTAAGTTCAACTTATTATTTTCCACTACCCCAGAAGTTGGGACTATTATATTCCAAAAACCCTTATTATTATAATAGAACTCATTATTATTAATGAATATTAGTAACAATTATAATAATAATTACTATTTACAATAATAATAATTATTATTAATACTGTAAATGATAATAACCAATATTAATATCTATAACAATAAAAATAACTAATTACTAATACTAATAATAAATAATTATAATAAAATTAGTAATTAATTGTAGTCAGAATAGTGATTATTATTAAAAACATTATTAATAAAAAATAAATATTAATAATAAT
>NCQT01052252.1:0-17827 GCA_002740465.1 Stenocereus thurberi | reverse complement strand
TAGATATCCCAGCCAGGGGTATTTGCAGGCTAAACCCCTCTACTTTCATTGCATTTATGAGTTCCTATGAAGGTCTCCTGGTAAGTTTATTAAGCATAGCTACTGTCGAGGTTAAGCGGGAGGTGCCAAGGCTTTTTCTCCTGCATTATGATTGAAACATACTCCACGATAGGTGAGCTCTTCAAAGAGAAGGAATTACAAATGGTTGTTGTAAGTTATTATTACATTTAAGCATTGTTTTAGGAAAAGGGGTTACCCACTGAGCGCTAATTTCTCATTCCCATTTCTTACTGTTGCCTTTCCAGGTCTCTGAAATCCCATGTAAGTCGAGATGGAGTCATTGCTGTTCTAGGTGCAAAGTTACTTGTTCTATATGTGAGAGCTGCAAATTGTATTGTGATGTGTGGTTTATTATTATGTAGTTTAAGTCCTTATGTGCCTATGTTGCATATCATCTAGAGTCACACCGTATGACCATGTGAGCCGATCATCGATTAGCTAAAATTGTTTATAATTGGAAGGTAACCCCAATACTCCGGACGTGTGGTCCGTGGAGTTGTATCTTTATTTTAGTATTGAACTGTGCTGATCGATATGCTCCAGGCGGGTGGCCTGTGGAGCTGTGAACTCCAGCGGGTAGCCATTGAGTTGATTTTATTATTGCATTTAATTGCAAGGAATTCAATGTAAGGCTTTAAGCCTGGAAAATGGTTAGTTTTCAGGGAAAACTCTGCCTGTTTCGTCCCAGGATTTAAGGAAAAACTCTAACACTCCTGGCCTTAGGGTTGGGGGTGTTACAGATGGTATCAGAGCAGGGTCCTGTGACCATAGGTCGCGAGCTACGCCATGCATTGCATATAGCTGCTTAGGAATGCTACATGATGAGGTGCTATTTGATGTGCCTTTGTGTACAGATGTGCTTTGATATGGTCGTCATTGTGTCTAGCTACCAAACGACTCATTCTTTTAAGTGCGCAGCTTATTCCATGGTATAGTTTTACGTCCAAAGACGTGCAGTTGTATAGTAATGATATTTGGGTCTCGTTCTATAGGCATAAGTCTCTATGCGTGACTAAAGGTACTGGATGCTTATACGCCCAATGCCGAGTTGTAAGTGAATAATGNNNNCTCCCCTGACTGGAAGCTCTTTGGGACAAGACCCTATAATGTGATGTACATGTTAGCATCTTTTTCAATATTGTGGCATGCACGTTAGTGTGAATGCTAATGCCATGTGGATATGGCCTTCACTTGGATTGTTACGTACATGGGGAGGCACCTTTACATCCTAGCCTGTAACCACTGTTACCCTTGAGTCGGCTCAGCGTCATGCTCGTTGTGGGCGTCATAGTGCACTGGCCATATCCACCTTGACACACCTCGAAGGGAGATAAAAGAGAGAATCTGACAGACTTTGGAATTGTTATGCGAGAGGTTTCACCTCGCTGTTATCTGAGGCAAAGATTTATGCCTTCTCAACATTGTTTATGCACCAACACCAAGTACAGAAGCTAGTATGACTCATAGCAAAGGGGTAGAACCTTTTCATCTGTACTAAGAGTGCCTTGGGCCTTTATAGTTATCTTATGCGACCAACGCACTGCAAAGCTTCGACCTATATGTTTATAAGAGCATTGATGTCATTATCCTTATTACTATTACTCGGAATTTCGTGGACGAAATTCTTTTAAGGGGGGAAGGCTATAACACCCAGGATTTTTATCCCCTTCGTTAAGCCGATTTCGCTACTGATATCATTCTAAAATGGTATTTGGTTATTTCGATAAATTGAAACACTATTGATATAGCTTGCTTGAGTGTTGATTTTATTGAAAAGAGTATGATTACTATCATTTTATTATCGGGCACTACATTGAGCAGATTCCCGAATACGATTAGAATGTCGAATCTTGGGAATAATCCTGCAATTCATTGAAACGAACCTTAATATAATCAAAAGGTGAATAATCGACTTACGAATATATTAATGGTTACAGCTTAAGACTTGAGGTCAGAAAATTGGATTTATGGTACAGTGGGTCGGTGTTATTATCAGTCAGCAGCAAAAACAAAAGAAAAAAAAATTTACAAGGGGACGAAGCCCCTTCTTTTCGGGGAGGAGGGGTCGTGAAGGGGGGGTTCCCCTGACCCTGCCAGACGTACACACGCCAGAGAAAGAGGGAGAGGGAGAGGGGACGAGCACCGGCGGGCTGCCGGCGAGGGGCGGCCGACCTCGGTTACGACCACCCCGGTCGACCCCCGAATTAGGCCAGTGAGGGAGAGACAGACGGTGGGAGAAGGAGGTCGATGGGTGGCTTGGGGACCTCGACCCGCGCGACCGCCACCGGCGAGGCCACTCTCGCCCGACGCCGGCGGCACGGCGGCGAGCAGAGGCGGCTGAGGACGACAGAGGCAGCAGCAGAGCAGAGGATGGACCAAATCCACACCGAGCCAACCCGAATCACGCCCTAAAACGGGTCATTTAGCTTGGATTCGAGGTGGATTTCCTCTTCCTCCTAATTATTGCTAATTTTGGTGAAAGTTTCTTGTTTATCGTTAATTTTGTTGAAGTTTATTGATTATAATTCCTTCAGGTTCACTTTGAATTAACTACTAACAATTCAAGGAAGGTTTATTGACAACTGCTAATTTGATTAAGGGTTTAGTGATCGTTGAAAGTATATTGATCATTGAATATTTTATTGAAAGTCCATTAATTATCAATAATCGAATTGAAAGTCCATTAATTATCAATAACCGAGGACATGGTTAAGTACACTGCATGATGCTTATTATATGTGTGGTTCATACTGAACAAAGTTTATCGACAATAAGTATTAGTTGTTTATAGTGGATGCATAGAAACGACAACGTTATGGGCTTGGCGCCTGTATATAAATTAATGCTAAATGATGACACTGTTCAGTAAACCTTTATATGATTGCATAGAAATGTTTATATGTACTTCAGACGTTTTGTAGTAATTACATGTTTTAACGTTATTTATCATTTAAATGCACAGGAATGTTTATAATTCAAATAGAGGAAATTGTGAAGTAAACTGAACGGAAGCTTATCGAATATATACATATATGGTTTATATTAACTATTGAGAACCGATGAGGGTATGGATGTTAATGGTGAATTAAATGATTGAATCCTGGAGTCGTATAGATTATGAAGTGAGTGTGGGAATTGCTTTATCTATTGAATTAAAGTGCTATGGGAGCCTCCCACTTGAGTTTCATTGTCCTGCCAGCAGATAGGCACCAAAGTTCAATGTTTTCATAGCTCTGCCAACAGGCAGGCACCAAAACTCAATGTTTTCATAGCTCTGCCAATAGGCAGGCACCAAAGCTTAATATTTTCATATCTCTGCCATTAAGCAGAAGCTTCAAAACTCAATGTTTCCTAGTTCTGCTGTTAGACAGGAGACTCAAATCTAATGGTTTATAACTCTAACAATAGTTAGAAAATTTAAAATCCATATATCCTATAGCTCTGCCAATAGATAATAGAATCAAAACCATACGTTGCAAAACCTCGTCCATTAGTAGCGACCCAAGGGCAAAGGAGACTCTCAGTTCCTATGATGGTTTATAAAATATATTACTTTTAAGAAACAAGAATGTGAAGTTCAAAGGCTATTTTGCGACATTATTAGTAAATAGTTTACTAATCACATGACCTAATTCCATGCTTCATTTTATGGTTATCGTTTCTTGCTTTCCCATAGAAATCTATTCTTGCATACGACCGGCTATAGTGTGGTACAGTAAAGTTATCAGTTTAGAGATTGTCTCGCATTGAACATGGTGGTTGTTCTAGCATCATTGCTAAATTCATATAGCTTAGGCTTACCACCTGACAGCATCTTTAACAAAATCTTAATGATTCTGTACAACTTAAATTATATGACCTAAATAAGCTTCACTAATGTATTGAGCATCATGTATAAAGTTTTAGCGATGGAGGAGCCTTTTGTAACAGATATCCCAGGCAGGGTTATTTGCAGGCTAAACCCCTCTACTTTCATTGCATTTATGAGTTCATATGAAGGTCTCCTGGTAAGTTTATTAAGCATAGCTACTGTCGAGGTTAAGCAGGAGGTGCCAAGGCTTTTTCTCTTGCATTGTGATTGAAACATACTCCATGATAGATGGGCTCTTCAAATAGAAGGAATTACAAATGGTTGTTGTAAGTTATTATTGCATTTAAGCATTGTTTTAGGAAAAGGGGGTTACCCACTGAGCGTTAATTGCTCATTCCCATTTCTTACTGTTGCCTTCCCAGGTCTCTGAAATCCCATGTAAGTCGAGACGGAGTCATTGCTATTCTAGGAGCAAAGTTACTTGTTCTATATGTGAGAGCTGCCAATTGTATTGTCATGTATGGTTTATTATTATGTAATTTAAGTCCTTGTGTGCCTGTGTTGCATATCATCTAGAGTCGCACCGTACAGCCATGTGAGCCAAGCATCGGTTAGCTAAGATTGTTTATAATTGGAATGTAACCCTAATACTCCGGACGTGTAGTCCGTGGAGTTGTACCTTTATTTTAGTATTGAACTGTGCTGGTCGATATGCTCCGGGCGGGTAGCCCGTGGAGCTGTGAACTTCGGCGGGTAGCCGTTGAGTTGATTTTATTATTACGTTTAATTGCAGGGAATTCAATGTAAGGCTTTAAGCGTGGAAAAGTTTTCAGGGTAAACTCTGTCCGTTTCATCCCAGGATTTAAAGAAAAACTCTAACACTCCTGGCCTTAGGGTTGGGGGTGTTACAATTGTGGTCAGGATTTCATACTATTCTCTTGATAGTTTGTGGGTATATAAATGGTAGATATTCTGTATTATTAGATCTCGAGTAGTGTAATGCTAAATTTAACATTCTCTTAATAGGATAAGAGCTAAGAAATATGAGTCTAAGAAAAAAATGACCGAAAAACAAACCCCACCTAAGCAGCTTGGGGAGCATTTCATTTCCGCCACTTATGACTCATTTACGACCACCATATGCCCATTACGAGAGGGCCATTTGAGATTAAACATTCTCTCATCGAAATGTTTGCATCCTTTTATGGGTTAGAGTCTAAAAATCCTTTCAAGCATGTTGATGTATTTTTAGAGATATGTTCTACTGTCTTCTTAAATAATGTCTATGGTGACGCTCTTCGTTTGCATCTTTTCCCTTTCTCTTTGAAAGCTAAAGCCCAAGCTTGGTTGGATACTAAGACAAATAGCACCACCTGGGATCAAATCCAAAACAAATTCTTAAAAAGCTTTTTCTCTATTAGTAAACTGACTGCCTCAAAATGCGCTATAACCACTTTCTCACAAATAAAAATGAACAATTACATGAAAGTTTAGAAAGATTTAAAGAGTTATTGCAAATTTACCCTCACCATGTGGTCCTTATGTGGCAAATCATCCAGAGTTTTTATTTTGGCTTAGATGAGTATATAGATAGATAGTTGATGCATCTTGTGGTAGTGGTTTCTTGTATAATTGCTTGAACATCTGCATGAAAATTCACACTTGCATACTACTTTCTCACATTTTGATTTGCCTAGGCAATTGGGAAGTAAATGAGGATTTATGAGGTTTCATATTCAATTGACATTTCGAGTAAAGTTGATCCTTTAACCAAGACATTTGATCAATTGTTGTGCATGAGCAACGTGTCTAATGCCCCTTTATATAAGATGTGTGTTCAATTTGTGCTAATCCTATACATGCTTTTGTTGATTATTCTTGTGTTGGTAACTCTAACTGTGTAACTAAATAATGCCCAAGGATTTCCCCCATCCAATAATCCTTATTCTGATACTTATAGTCAGTGGAATAATCATCCTAATTTTCATGGAGGTCTCAAAATGTTGACAATACTCAAGACTAATCCAGTAGACTAAGTCTTGGTTTCTAAAACCAGAGATATGTTCCCTTTCCTTCTCATCAAACTCCATGTGGGAGCTCTGATATAAATAAGATAATTTCTGCTCTTGGTACCTTGACTTTTGTTGTGCAAAATGTTGATTCTAAGGTCTAAGAAATTGAGTCTAAAATGCATATTGTTGACTTTCACTCACAATCTATACCTAAATTAGAAATCCAACATGGGCAAATAGTTATTACTCAAGGTAAAAGAGAAGAAGGAAAACTTCCAAGTCGTCCAATACATAACACTAAAGGACAACAATCTCAATAATTGAAAGCTATAATGATTCTTAGGAGTGGTAAAAAATTTGATAACAGGGTGAGTGAAAAGGAACATGATAAAGAGGAAAAACTTAAAAACATTAAGAGTGACCTTGAGACTAAAAAGAAAAATGACATCCCCTTCCCCTATTGTGTCTGACCCTATTATCATATATAAGTCAAGGGTTCCTTGCCTTCAAACTTTTAATACACCATTCCCTTCTAAGAAAGATAAGTAAAGACATGATGTTCTAGAGACGTTTATGCAAGTTAAGGTCAATCTTCCCCTTTTGAAAGTGACTAGATAGATCCTAACTTATACTAAGTTTCTTAAAGATATGTGCACTTTTAAAATTAAATCTAAAGATGATAATCTAAAAAAGTTCTTCCAAGTGAACAAGTGAGCTCAATTCAAAAATTTGGCACTTTACCTAAGTTCAAAGATCCCGGTGTTCCAACTGCTTCATGTTATATTGGTAATAATAAAATTGAAAGGGCACTGTTGGATTTGGGTTATAGTGTTAATTTGATATCCTATTCTGTTTACTTAGAGTCGGGATTAAGTGAATTGAAATCTTACAACTATACCCTTTAGCTTCCTAATAAGTTAGCTAGGATTCCTAAGGGACAGATAGATGATGTCTTGGTTCAAATTGATAAAAAATTCTTTCATGTTGACTTTATTGTGTTATACATGGATCATAGTCAAGCTTCTAAGCAGTTTCCTTTTATTTTAAGACGTCCCTTCCTAGCCATAGCTAATTCCACCATTAACTATAGGATGGGAGTGATAGATATGTCTTAGAAACATGAAGGTTAGGCTTAACATTTTCAAAGCTTCTTTTCAACCTTATTTGAAGATGAATCTTAATGCTTCTTTGTTAATGTCATTGATGAAATGATTGAAGAATGTTTACCTGTTATTCTGAACAATGATCCCTTGGGAACCTATCTTTCCTATGAGGACTTTAGCTTATTTGACTTAGGAATTACAATAGATTAGATGGATTGTACTCTTGACTCCACTTCTCATGTTGAATCCTCATCTTGGGTGCCCACTCATGAATCCTTTCCACCTTTAGCAAGTTCTCCTATATCACCTTTTATTGTATCGCCCCCTAAACTTGAGTTGAAACCTCTCATTGATTCACACAAGTATGTGTTTTTAGGCCTTAAGGAGACCCTACATGTTGTTATATCTTTGTTTTTGTCCTGTGATCAAGAGAAAGAGTTGATTCGCGTCTTGTCTGATCATAAGGGTACTATTGAGTGGTCGGTTGCTGATTTAAAAGGGATTACTACCACTATTTGCGTGTGTGGAATTCACTTAGATGACAATACTAAACCTGTTATATAAATGCTGTGTAGGCTGAACCACATATAAAAGAAGTTATTCAGAAAGAGGTTGGAAAGCTTTTAGATACATGCATTATCTACCCTATTTCTAATAGTAAATGGGTCAGTCCAGTTCAAGAAGTCCTAAGAAATCTGGTATAATAGTGGCAAGGAATAATGAAGGTGAGCTAATTCCTACTAGATTGACCACAGGGTGGAGGGTGTGCATCAATTATAGAAAACTAAATTCTATCACTAGAAAGGACCATTTTTCCCTCCTCTTAATTAATCAAATTTTGGGAAACTTAGCTGGACAAAGTTTTGATTGTTTCTAGATGGGTATTCTAGTTATAGTTGAATACCTCTTTATCTTGAGTGACCACGAGAAAACCACCTTTATATGCCCATCGGGTACATTTGCATATCGAAGGATGCCTTTTGAGTAATGCACCTTCCACATTCCCGAGGTGCATGATGACCACATTTTTGGATCATCTTGATGATTTCATGAACGTGTTTATAGATGATTTCTCTATTTTTGGTTCATCCTTTGATGTGTGTTCTTACCAATTTGTCCATTGTGTTAAAAAGATCTAAAGAAGTGAATCTGATGTTGAGTTGTGAAAAGAGTCACTTTATGGTTCATGAAAGGGTTGTATTGGGTCAAAAAGTGTCTAAAAAAGGGATTCAACAACCACAGCAATAATACCTCTCAATGTGGATCCTGCTTTTATAAGATTTGAGGAGATTCAAATGTAGGCAACCTTATCTTTACAAGCATCTTAGCCCATAGAGAGGCTGATTCTAAGAGACTCATAAAAAATAATTTTGTGAAAACATTTTATGAAAATATTTTATAGAAAAAACTAAGGATAAGTGACAAGGGATGAACTAAGAAATACCAGTAAAGTTGTTGGCAGTAACTATGTAAAAGATAAGTAAACATCGCATAAGAAAGTACTATACCTTAACAGATAAAGGTTGGTAAATAATATCTCTTTCTAGATATATATACTACCTGCTTACAACCATGATATATTGGGGAAAAAACAAACAAACCTACCCACTACAACTGAATGGCAACTATATGGGCATCTCTCTGTTATCTAAGACCTTAGTCCTATCCTGTCATAGTCTTATGTCCTGAGCCATGTCTTCTGTCAACCTTACAACTTTCAAGTCCTCTCCAATCACCTTATCCAAGCTCTTCCGTCTCCTACTTCTTCTACCTTCAGGGATATTAATCCTCTCCCATCTCTTTACTGGAGCATCCACACTCCTTCTCTTCACATGACCAAACCATCTGAGTATAGTTTCTCTCATCTTATCTCTAATGGTAGCCATTTTAACTATGTCTCTAAATACTTCATTCTTAATTCTATCCACCTTCGTGTAGCTACATATCTATCTAATCATCATTATCTCTGCTACCATCAAACTTTGAACCTGTGTCTTTTTAATAGGCTAACACTCCGATCTATATCACACAGCAGGCCTAGCTACCATGCGATAAACTTTATCTTTTAATCTTACAGGCATCCTCTTACCATACAAAACACCTAATTATACTTCTACTTTTGCCTTCCCACTTTTATGTGCTGATTAATGTCTTCGTCAATATCCCTTTGTATTGAGCCTAGATATTTAAACTCCTCGACCTTTGGTATTGTCATTCCATCAATGGTGATTTTGCCCCCTCATCTTCTCTTCCACTGAAACAACAATGTAGGCATTTGGTTTTTGATTTACTTACTCTAACACCTCTAGACTCCAATTTATATCTCCATCGCTCCAAGTTATCATGAACTCCCTCTTTAGTCTTATTAATAAAAACAATGTCATCGGTAAATAATATATACCATGGTAACTCATCTTGAATCCCTTTTGTAAGTTCATTAATAACTAAAGTGAAAAGAAAAGGGCTCAAAGCAGAACCTTGATGGAGGCCCATACTAATGTAAAAGTCATTGGTAATCCCTCCGAGTGTCCTAACACTCGTCCTACCTCCATCATATATCAGCTTAATAACTCAAATATAGACAGGCGACACTCCTTTCTTTTCCAAGCATCTCCATAACACTTTATACGGAATTCCATCATATGCTTTTTCTAGGTCTATGAACACCATGTAAAAATCTACCTGTCTATCTCTATATAATCCCATAAGCCTTCTAATGAGGGAAATCACCTATGTGGTTGACTTGCTAGGTATAAACCCAAATTAGTTCTCTAATATCAAAATAGCCTTTCTGTAACCTTCTCTCAATCGCCATTTTTTCATAACTTCATAGTGTGACTAAGCATCTTTATGCCCCTGTAATTATTACAATCCTGAATATCACATTTGTTCTTATACAATAGAATGATTGTACTAAACCTCAATTCTTTTGGCATCTTAGTAGTCCTAAGAATAACATTGAAAAGCTGATTAGCCACTTTAATCCCTCTTTACCCAAGCACTTTCACACTTCCACCAATGTTTGGCCTGGTTCCTCTCCCTTTCCCTGGACATCTTCTTTAGGACCTCTTTAATCTTATCCTCACGGATAAGTTCATAGGATCAAGGATTAAGTTATCTCTAACTGCTTTCTTGTTCACTAATCCAAAAATCTACTAACACTTCACCATTGAGGAGTTTGGAAAAGTACCTCTGTCATCTCTCCTTGATTTCTACCTTCTTAGCCAACATCTTACCATTTTTATCTTTGATGCACCTCACGTCACCCAAATCCCTAGTTCTTCTTTCCCTAGCCCTCACCAGCTTAAAGACCTCCTTCTCACCTTCGTTAGTCTCCAACTTTTTATATAACATATTATGAGCCATGCTCTTAGCTACAACAACAGCTTTCTTGGATACCTTTTTGGCTGGCTTATATCGGACTCTACTAATATCTTTCTCTTCATCTGTTCCACTATTTATGAAAGTAGTTTCTGCATCTTTTTTTTTTCCTTGACTTTCTCCTTTGCCTTCTTGTTCCACCACCAAGCTCCTGACATTTTACCACCACCCCTCCTAAATGTACCTAAGATTTCCTTACTCGACCTTTGAATACATTCTATCATGTTAACCCACATTGTATCTGCATCCTCTACCTAGTTCCAAACGTCTTCCTCAGCAATGCTCTTTGATAACTTCATTCTGTTCTCCTTAGTAAGATTCCACCACTTAACTCTAGGGTAGCCAACACACCTGCTTTTCCACTTTGCGTATTTGATCTCTTCATCCAACACTAGCAACCTATACTGAGTTCCTAGATGCTCACTTTGTATCACCTTACAAGGTTCATCTGATTTCTAATTTGCATATTCCTTCTTTGGTGAAGCAAGTTAGATCAATTCTTCGGCATGCTGGTTTCTATAGGAGATTTATTAAGGTTTTCAGTAAAGTGGTCAGGCCGCTTACTAACCTCCTTACTAAAGATACTCCTTTTGAGTTTAATAAGTCTTGTGTGGAAACTTTTGAAAGCTTTGATTTTTATTGGAGTCAGCCCCTATTGGGCAGCTCCCTGATTTTTCTCTTCCGTTTGAGATTATGTATGATGCATCAAATTTTGCTGTTCGGGCTGTTTTGGGTCAAGGGCGAATAGAATGCCTCATGTTATTTACTATGCTAGTAGAACTCTAACTAATGCTCAAAAGAATTATTCTACTACTTAAAAAAAGCTGCTAGCGATAGTATTTGCACTTGATAAATTCCGTCCATGTCTCCTATGTTCAAAAGTGATTTCGTTCATTGACCATGCTGCATTAGAACACTCATTGGCTAAGAATAATACCAAACCTTAACTCATTAATTAGGTGGATTTTATTGCTCCAAAAGTTCGAGTTAAGATAAAAGTTAGGAAAGGTTATGAAAATTCAATCGCAAACCACTTATCCAGAATCTTTCCTAAGTATATTGATGACTTAGTTGGATTTTTTTAGCCATTTTGCTGATGAAGAACTGTATGTTGTGTCACATGCCTATCTTCCTTAGTTTGCCCACATTGTGAGTTACCTTGCTGCTGGAAAAATTCCTCGTCACTAGTCCAAATGAGAAAAAGATAGGTTCTTCTCTCACAAGTATGGCATTACTATTGGGAAGACCCTTATCTTTTCGAACATTATCGGACCAAGTTGCTCGTATGTGTGTCCCCGAGAGTGAAATTCATGATATTCTGGCATTTTGTCACTCTTATGCTTATGGTGGTAACTTTAGAAGTCGTAGGACAGCTGCTAAGGTCCTACAAGGTAGGTTCTTTTGGCCAACTTTGTTTCGTAATGCTCATCGTTTCTGTCTTGCCCATGAGCATTGTCAACGTGCGCGTGCCCTGTCCCATTGTGGTCTGATGCTCCTTTCCCCTATTCTGATTGTCGATATATTTGATGTTTAGGCCATTGATTTTATAAGTCTCTTTCTCTCACCTTTTGGCTTTGTTTACATATTGGTTGTTATTGATTATGTGTCAAAGTGGGTGGAAGCTTAGACTATTAGGACCAATGACTACAAGGTTGTGGTCAAGTTTATGAAAGATGTCACATTATGCCAATACGGGACCCCTTAGAGATTTTATTAATGATAGAGGTAGTCACTTTTATCATCAATCTTTTGAGGCTTTGCTTAAAAAGTATTATGTGACTCACAAAGTGGCTACCCTCTATGACCCTCAGACTAGTGGTCAAGTTAAGGTTTTTAATCGTGAGATCAAGTCTACAATTGAGACAACAGTTCAACCCGATAGGCAAGACTAGTCTTTAAGGTTACATTATGCTCTTTGGGCCTATTGTACTGCATATAAGGCTGCCATAGAGATGATTCCTTGCCAGCTTTTCAATAAAGCTTGCCAATTGCCAGTTGAATTAGAACACCGTGCTTTTGAGCTATTAAAGTTCTTAATTTTGACATGAAACAAGCGGGTTCTAATTGTAGGCTTCAATTGAATGAATTGGATGAATTGCATAATGAAGGCTGTGAGCATGCTATGATTTATAAAGTTAAAG
Organism: Stenocereus thurberi; assembly: GCA_002740465.1. Taxonomy (NCBI): domain Eukaryota; kingdom Viridiplantae; phylum Streptophyta; class Magnoliopsida; order Caryophyllales; family Cactaceae; genus Stenocereus; species Stenocereus thurberi. Next base: position 5,319 of record NCQT01052252.1, on the reverse strand, counting down.
CTAAAGCTTTTTATGATAATATGATTTCTCATACATCTTATGAACCTAATCAAAAGGTTTGACTTTTTAACTCTAAGCTTAAGTTGTTTCCTGGCAAGTTGAGATATGATGGTTCTTTTAGTCGTCCAACATGTATTTCCCTCTGGGTGGTACAAATTTTGGATCCCTAAGATGGTCAAGTTCTTACTATTAATAGTCAACATTTGAAACTTATTGTAACTAATGAGATTGAGCTTGGTTTAATTGAGTCCATCAATCTAGTAGACTCAGTCTACTATGATTAGTGGGTGAGACCTTGTATGATTGAAGACATAAAACTTAGGGCTTTTTGGGAGGTAACCCAATCTTTTTAGGATCATTTGAGTATTTTGTTTTTGTTTTCTTTTTTGTGTGCTTATGTTGTTGAGTGTGATGCTTCACTTGGTTTTTAGCTATTGTGGCTTGTGGTTTTGAACGTACTTTTCGAGTTAGATTGTGAGACTTATATGGAAATTATTTCTTCGTGCTGTCAGGTTGTGTTACTCTTTTCTCCATTTCTCTCTTTATTATTGTCTTTTACATTGAATATAATGTAAGGTTTAGGTGTGGCGGGAAGGCGAAACCAAAAATTTTGGGGAAAATTTAATTTGAAAATCTTTAGATGAATTTGATCTTAGGAAGGGCTCGAGTGTTCTAATTATGCATGCTCTACTCTTATTATATGGATTAGATTCAAGCTAATCCATGCCTGTTAGAGATTATTTCCAGAGTTAACTAGTTGATGGGCAAAATTTTCGCGGTGCTAATGTCATTATGTAACCCATTTTGAGTTTGAGATGTAACCCCATTTTCAATATCATTATGAGTATTTTATCAGTATTGAGTTCCTCACTGACTTTCAAATAAAAAATTGAGTTAATTATGTTTTGATTCTGGTACCAATATTTAGGTTTTAGCTCTATTCATATATTCAATTGCCCGAATATGTACTAAGTGCTTCTTTGAGTATTATATTTATTTATATCTTTATCCACTCAAGAAAGCACATGGAATCAAGTAACATTTGCACGGGAAAAAAAAATGAAAAGAGAGAAAAAGGACTAATTAATTGATTTGGCATTGGGAACTTAATTTCAAATATGCTCCTGTGAATTTGGTTATGTATGGTGAAATTTTATACTTGTGGATCGTTACATGGTTTCATTGAGTGCTTAATTTACTTGAATCTTGGCACATTGACTTAGTCAAAATTAGACATGTTTGATAGTGCGTTGTGGGTTGGTAGTGAATTCATTTGTACGATTTTGAGTGGACGGATGAAGTTGGATATTTGATTTTCTTCCTTAATCTTGTTCTACTTGATGAGTTGAATGAATATATGCATTGTTTTTCTTTGCTCAAGAACTGGCAATGTTTTGGTGTGAGGGAGTTGATAATTCATGTTTTGTATGTGATTTTAGCATTTATTTTACCTACTTGTAAGTCTTTGAAATATATCTTATGAGAGAATAAAGCACAATTCATATGATTTTATATGAGAATTAAATAAATAAATTTGGGCACGAAGCTGATCAATCTTACTCAACTTGACCCAACTCCAAGCAGCTCATGTTCAAGCCCAGGCCAACGGCAAGAAAAAAGAGGAAACCAAAAAAAAAAAAAAAGAAAAGAACCAATCTATCCATGTGGACCTTGCCCAGCGCCTAGCGTAGATGGCCTGTTCCAATGCCTGCAACCCAACTCGACCTTAAGCTCTCCCACTCATTTTCTCTATGGCTGCTTTGACCTATTCCTTTCTAATAGTAGCCCTTTCCCTGTCTTTCTCTTCCTCCACTAGGCTTGTTCCTTGTTTGGGCGCACGTAATCTCCTGATCCAAGCCTAGCCGCCCAGCTAATAGCAGCCAGCTTCCTCTCTCTCTTATTGTCTCACGGTGGGCTATGCATCAGCACCTAGTAGTCGCGACCTAATTCAGCATTAGCCGGCCCTCTAGCCCCTTCTCCTCTCTCTTTCGATTCTCCACACATAGGCCTGTTCTTTGTACTTAGCTAACCCAGTGTTCCCCCCTTTCTCTTCCTCACTCTCTCTTAGCCAGTCGCTTGGGTCGGTTTCTCTGTCGTGACCAAAAAGAAGACCTCCCAAAAATCCCCTTCATAGCCTCTTCTTCTCCCCTCCATGTGGGCTCGTTCAATGAGGCCCTTCAGCCAAGACCCTGTTTGGCGGTCCAACAACGTGCTTCCAATAAGCTCCATCTTCTTACTCCTTCTGTGTGGGTGCTTCTTCATACAGCCTATCAACTCCTAGAATTCAGCTTAGCAGCTAAGTCTTCATTTTCTAGAGCAAATTCAATATGACCTAGTTAAAGCTAATTAATCAATATTGATTTTCAGCTGAAGACTAGTCTTTTCTCATACAACATAATAGCTAATAAATTAATCAAAATTAATTTTTCATTAATTTTTAGGCATCGAGAGAGCATAAAACTTTCACTATAAAAGGGGGTTAAGCATAGTGCGAAATTGTTCATCTATTCATTCATCCACTCATCCAAGCATCCAAACATTCTTTTATTTTCTCATCTTTCATCTTTTAATTTTTAGAGAGAGTCTTTTATAAGATAAAATCATTTGGACTGAGGAGTTTAGAAAGAAATAAGCTTTGTTGGCTATTTTTCTCTTATTTTTTCATCTCATCCGTGAGTCTAATCGGAGAGGTTATGCTTACTTATACTGTTTTGTGTAATTGAGTACTAAAATTTGGATGTAGGAACTGAAATATAACAATATTGAGGGTATGACTAGACCAGGTTCAATGATGTTTTCACTAACTATGGCCGACTAAGTTGCTCTTCCAGGATTAGGATGTATCTTTGATTAATAATATTGATTTGGTAATTTCTTTTGGAGTTATATTTGTCTCTTACCTTACATAATTTTAGGTTTATATTTGAAACTGACCTATGTATGCATTTTAACACTATTGTTTATTTATGTTGATTACAATAGCTTAATTTACTATCTCAAATGAATATTAAATCTTGTGGAATAATATGATGCTCTGCAATTAAGCTTAAAATTATAATTGTTAAAATTAAATAATTTATGCTAGAAATTACATGATTTATGTCTAAAACTAATGATTCATGCTAACTACTGGATAAATAATATAATTTGATAACTATAATTCATCATTTTTTAAAATTATGGCCAAATGCTTCTAGCTTAGATTGAGCAACAGACTAATTGAGCCCCTATTTGAGTCAATAATTCAATGTTTGTGTCATTAGTGAAATCTAAAGTCTTAGATCTTTCTCTTATTTGATTTCTATTTATTTTCTTAACCCATGTGTTTGCATTTGTTTCTTTAATTCATATTGATACTTGAACTTCTAACTTGAATTATTCTTCATAATTGGAAAAGTTAAAATTTAAAATCGTTATTGTTCCTCGTGGGATAGATACCCTATACTCGCTTGTCTGCAATTAATTTTGCGCACTTGCAAGTAAAAAGCATGTTTTAAACTAAACATAAAATCCACATCAATTTTTTTACACCGTTGCCGGGAAATGAATAGTGATTTTTTAATTTCCTCTTCCTTTTATTCTTTTTCTTTATTTGTTTATTTTTATTTTTTTTACCTATTCCCTTCTAATCTAACAATTTTATATATTTCTTTTCTTTATTCTCATCCCTAATCCCTTTTATTTTTTTTCATTATTTCATTTCATTTTATTCTTCATTCCCTCCTAATTTGAATAAATTGCTTTTCGATCCCTTAAGGTTTGTGAAATGATTTACTGATCACACGTTTTTATAAAAGTGGTTATGGGACTACTTAATTTAGTGTAATATGTTTTTCGAAGAACAAGTTTTGGGTTAACTGATTTGGGCGACAAATATTTATTTTCATGGCCCTGAACTTTATGCAATTTCTGTTTTTGGCCTAATAGGGGTTCAAAATACAAATGTTTAAAGTTTTGGGCTTTTCTGCAAAACTAGCCTATATTAATGCTTGAACTTTTTATAATGAATTTAACAGTACTAGTTATCACAATCTACTACTTATTTCATAAATATTATATTTTTTATAATTAGAGGCCCACCATGCTTACCAAAATAATTAAAACTTAATTAGAGAGTTTTAACCATTACCTGAACTTAATTGGTGTTGGACCCTGGCGCTCCTCTAACTTCCAGTTTACAAAGATTGTTAATCTCAGCCACACCTTCCTTAGGTCAGGCACAATGCAGATCCGTTTCGTTTCCTACCTTCGATCGTAGTCACTAATTAAGTTTTTAATATTTTAAGGGTAGTGGAACTTTAATCAAGAAATTATAATATTTAAGACATAAGGTTCGATTGAATAACATTCCTTACTAGGAAACTTCTTTTATTGAAAGCTTAAAAGTGAAAATATTATAGTGGAAACATTTGAAGAGGGACTTAAACAACTAAGATCATGAGAGATGCTTGCCCATAGAGAAATGGATAACCTCGACTTTTCTTTGCTCAAGAATGCTCAAATGACCATGTCCCCTTTTTAGCACTCAGCTCTCCTTTTATAGAGGGGACGAGGCTACACAGGATGCCCTAAAAGCTACAATATACACTGAGATTTTCACATGGCTACAGCTATGTGCACATGGCTATAGTAGATGACATTATTTTATTGACCTGACATTGGAGAAGATAGTATAATAATATGCCAACCACTTTCCATAGCCTTTTGTTGCTGACAAGACTAATCATCCATATTGAGATTCTACATGCCTTCATATCTAATAATATTTTCTAGTCCATTATTATCTAGATAACCATCAAAATCTTCATCAATTTGAAGTTACTCTGCATACCATTTCTCAATTAATTCATGAAGATATTTCTTCTCTTTTCCTGATAAGAATTTTTCAGCTCCAACATCAAAGAGATAATCAAAGATGTCTTCTGAAGTAGCTCCCTCTGCCTTGGTATATTTGTCAAACTCATTATGATAAACGAAGGTACTGTTCGCAATGCATTAGTGTTTTTTCTTATTCAATTAATGCCCGTGTCTGATGATAAATGTTGTAAAAACTGACGGCTCTTGCCAAAGCAGGATCACTAACTAACTCTTGTCATTCTAGAAACCATCTTGTCATCGCTCATTGGGATCGTCTAAATCAACTATTTGAATAAGATAATGGGTTAGTTTGGCTTTTCCATTTTCATATTCAATTAATGCATAATGTACCTCCATATATAGGTGTCTATTGTATGGAGTTGTTGTTGGGCCATTAGGAGATGTGAGAATCCAATGGATCCTTCTGAACATGCATTGTTGAAATTTAGTTAGTCTTGAGAA
>NCQT01052226.1:0-10151 GCA_002740465.1 Stenocereus thurberi | reverse complement strand
GACCAAAATAATAATAAACAACACCAAAAAGTCACTTTTATAAAAAATGGAGGTACCAAAGTGTTAATTTTTCTAAAACCTAGGCCAAACAATGAATGCGTCAAAACTGAAGGTACCAAAGTGTCAAATTTTCCCTAAGTCAATATGATCGCATCCCTACATTGTTCAAACAAGAACTCAACCCAACTTTATTCAAGTAACTTATCATAAACTAAATTAAGCCATTTCACATAATCTTATTTAGCCATTTACACACATCTCATCATTAGCACAACATAATCCATAGCAAATATCTATGGATACACTCGATTGGCATAACAACCAAGTATATTTGGCATTCCTTGAACATTTTATTCTTTTCATCTTTTGATTTTGCCCCATAACATAACTATTTCATAATTCCACAAGATTATTCATTCTAGTCAAATTAGGTTTCCTCATGAATTTCACAAATCACATCCACATCTATTCCCAGTTTAATTTCCTTATGAATTGCACAAATCACATCCACATATACCCCCAATTGATTTCCTCGTGAATTACAAACATGAGATCCACATAGACAGCAAATTAGTTCCTCATGAATTACACAAATCACATCCACATACACCCCAAATTAGTTTCCTCATGAACTACACAAATCACTTAATTGATTTACACAAATGAACTATCATTCACCAAGATTAACTCATTAACTCCCCACAAACACATCTATGAAATTTGGATTTAAAATGAAGGAGGATGGAGTAGAGTTACCTTAGTAGAACTTAGGAGAAGATAAGTTATGGAGGATAAAGGATGGTGGCGCCGGTTCGCTGATGATGGTTGGAGCCTGCATGGGCTAGCCAGACAGTGATAGCAGCAACAGCTGAGGGTTTCTGGCCGAGAACAACGCAGGTGCAGGGAGAGGAAAACGGGGGATCTTTCGTTTTGGGTTTATTTGATTTTCTTTGGTGTTTTTTTGTTTGTTTGTTGAATAGCCCAATTATGAATTCACATATTAATTCACATTTTTATCTCTAAATTTAGGGCACTCACCCTTTGTCCTTCCTTTTTGTTAAATCTCATTAATTTTAGCTTATTCATTTTTTTCCTTTTCATTTGGCTAAGAATTGGCCCTACATTTGGCCCTTATATATATGCGCCTCCCATCATTTTCTTAGCTACTAAGAAATTATTATGGCTCAGGAAGTTCCGACCTTGTTCGGGTTTCGACGCATATTTATAGGAAATTTTGTGCTTTCGTACAACTTTTTGATACTTTATAAGCTTAAAAGAATTCTGCAATAGCATAAATTTTTAAATTAGTCATTGATTCGCTCGATAATAGAAAATGCACGGCTCACTACTCCGATTAATCTTAACCACATGACTAATGCAAGAATTAGGACTAATTAAATATGATTGAATGATATGGTACTACATGTGTCATAAAGAGAATGAATAGGATGAGCATCTATTTTCTCTTGTGCGGTTGTACATATACTCAAGTTGTGATGTATGCATTTAGTGATGTTTTTCACTTTAAGTTTGATGATGTAGAATGGCATAATTGGTAGCAACAAGATTTGATTTAGGCTGGAAGTAGAATGCAACAAGAATGGACTCTATGTGGCTCTAACTATCATTGTCAGTGTTGGCTTGAAAGAAATAAAGTTATTTTTCAGGATGTACAAAAGGATTGCTATCAACTTTAAAGAGTGTGGTGGAATAATATTCTGTAGGCTCAAGAGATTTGTAAATAACTTAGAATTTCAGGGTATGCCCTGATTTTTTTGGTGTAAACTTTCAACATTGAGTTTGAATATATAAGCTTATATTTTACACCAAAGCACACACATACACATAAATGGGAAACGTTCCCATCTTACCTAAAATGAACTTTGGTTACATAAGGTAGGTCGAACCGTATGAAGTCACCGTATAAATTTTTTAGTCTCTTTTCCCCTTTTTTTGGGTTTTTTTCTCTGTTTCTTTTTCTCACTTTTCCTTTGAATGCTTTGGATAAACCAACTAGCTCTTAACGTATGAGTTCATAGCAAACGCGCATTTTTCCAACTGGAGTCCCTTTATGTACACAACAACCATATATCCACATAAACAAGGGGGAAAAACTCTATTATTCTCCCTATTATTATCCGCTTACTACTCATATCACAATACCACTTACTACTTTCACCGACCAAAATCTGTCAAAATGAGGCTTCTTTAGACTTGGCTTTAGAACAGGAAGTATGTTTTTAGCGAAGGGTTAATCAAAGCAGTTCAAAATGAAAAACAATAGTTTAAGGCTCAAAGGGTTAGTAAGGCATTTTATATCAACTTAAGTTGGTTTTTGGCTCTTGTAGTTTCACATCACACAAAGAATGCCTCTTTTATCTCATCAAACATACAAATGTATATGTGATTTCAAAGAGAAATAGGTCAAGTTGTAGAGGATGTACATCTTGGAACAATCAGTCAAGAAAGAAAGCATGGGACTATAAGTGATGAGGTGGTCGATTAAGGCTTAAAAACCTAACAGGATTATCAACTGTGTTCGCTCTCACCTGCATGAATTGACCATAAACTTGAACCAAGGCCTATCATGTACACCCTAATTACATGTGACAAAGGATTGATAGCAACTAAAATCATGAAAATTTAGTACTCTTCAATTTTGGTGTATGAATTGTTTGGTCCAGGGTTTGGAAAAATTACCAGTTTGGTGCCACAATTTTGGCAAAATGACTTTCTAGCCCTTTTTATTATTATTTTGGCCCCTAAACTTTTAGAAATTGTAGAAACACCTGAGAATCAGGTACAATATACAAATAGGCTATTTTTAGGATATTTTCAAGAAATATGCTTGTTTTAAATGATTAACCTTCTTATAATGAATTTATTGGTACTAGTTATCACAATTCACTACTTATTTCATAAATATTATTCTTTCTTTGGTTATAGGTTTACCACACTTAGAAAAATAATTAAAATTTAATTAGAGAGTTTCGACTATTACCTGAACTTAGTCGGCACTAGACCCTGGCATTCCTTCAGCTTCAAGTTTATAGAGATTACTAATCTTTACCACACCTTCCTTAGGTCAGACAAAACATAGATCTATTTTGTTTCCTACCTTAGACCATAGTCACTAACTAAGTTTTATATTTTAAAGGATAGTAAGACTTTAACAAGGAAATTATAATATTTAAGACATAAGGTTCAATTAAATAACATTCCCTACTAGGAAACTTATGTTATTGAAAGCCTGAAGTGGAAATATTACAATGGAAAGATTGAAAAGGGACATAAACTACTGAGATCATCAGAGGTGCTTGCTCATAGAGAAATGGAGAATTCCGACTTATTTTTTGCTCAAGTATGCTCAAATGATCGTGTCCTTTCTCAATACTCAGCCTTTCCTTTTATAGAGGGGTTGAAATACATAGAATGCCGTAACAGTTATAGTACACACTGATTTTAACATGGTTGTAGTCACATGCACATAGCTACAATAGACTGTCTTATTTTACCAACTTGACACTTGTGAAACCTATCCAACAATGGAGCAACCACGTTTCAGAGCTTTTTAATACTAACAAAACTAGTCATCATTATTGAGATTCTACATGCCTTCTTCCTTAATAACTCTTCTAGTCCATCATTATCCAGATAATAATCAAAATCTTCATCTAGTTGAAGATGCTGTTGATCCCATTTTTCAAATGATTCATGGAAATATTTATTTATTTTTTCTGGTAAGAATTTTCCAACTCCAATATTAAAAAGACAATCAAAGACATTTTTTGAAGTGACTTCTTCTACCTTCATAAACTCATTATGATAGGCGAAATTAGTATTTTCACAGTGCATTAGCATTACTCCTTATTTGATTGATGCCCACATTTGATTGTAAATATTGAAAAAGCCAATGGCTCATGCTAAAGTGAGATCATAACTAACTCATGTTGTTCCGAGAACCATTCTTGTTGTTGATCTCTGGAATTATCTAGATTAACTAGTTGAACTAGACGATGGGCTAGTTTAGCTTTTTCATTTTTATACTCAATTAATGCACACACCTCAACATATAGCATCTAATGTATGGGATTTTTGTTGGACTATCAGGAGATGTGAGAATCTAATGGATCCTTTTGAACATGCACTGTTAAAACTTGGTTAGCCTTGAGAAAAAAATGGGAACTTCGGGTCTGGGATTTCCATGATGTAAACTACCAAGACTATAGGGTTATTGGAGAGATAGAATTTGCTAAAAAAAGTAATAGCACCAACTCCAGAACTATCGGGAAAGTAGATTGTAGTGCTCCATGATTCCCAAATATCATAGGAATAATTATGATAATAATGGATACAGGCTACATACCACTCATTGAACCTTTTTTATGACCATGAGAACTTATTTTTCTTGGATATCATAAGGATACTTTAGGTAATTAACTTATAACTCCAGAAGGGAAAAATCTTTGGACTATTAGGTAGGCAAAAGATAGTAGACTAAAACTAATCTACTTTTCGTATGGAATTCTAAATTATCTATAAGGACTTTACTAGAAGGAAAACACATTTTAGTAGTAATGACATTTCATTTTGGATTTCCTCCTTTTCCGGCAGGAGTTCTACTCTGATGATCACTATTGGTGAGTTCACGGGTTAAACTATCCACAAGAGAATTTGTTCAACCCCTATATATGTTCAATAGAGAAAGAAAACGGGTTAAGCCATAATTTCCAACGGTGGGAGTCATTCTTATGCTTACATGTTTGATAGATTCTTTTTCACAAAACCAAGTCTTCCTTTATAGTTCGTTTGAATAAGGAAAGGTTTTAGGCCAAAAAAATTAAGAACTTTTCAATTCCCGTTATGGCTACAAGGATTTCTTTTTCCATCGTGGGATAGTTATGTTCCGCATTATTAAAACTTCCACTACAATATTTATAGAGTTTTTCTCCTTTTTTGATTTTGAGTACCGCACTCCAGTACTCATTGTTAGCATCTATCTCAAGAACTAAATCATCTCCTTCACTAGGCAAATTAAGAACATAAAGCTTTCTGAACAATCTTGAATCAATAGGGTCTATGTCTAACTAACTTCTTTCTTGAGTTTCTGCTGCAATAACTTTCCTGGTATCATTAATGAAATCTGGAGTAAAGGTAAGCCATGCAAGAAACCTATCTAAATGCTTCCTATCTTAAATCTTTTTAGGGAAGTCTTTTATTTTTTCCAAAATATGTTTTTGTAGAATGGTTTGTCCGGCTTTTATCTCTAGACTTAAAAACTCAATATCTTGTTCAGCATAAGTGCACTTGTTTTTATCAAGTATAATTCCATGATCAATGCATCTTTAGGTGACAGCTAAGACAGCATCTTTGTGCTATTTTATGGTTTTGGAAAAGACAAGGATATCATTGATGTAAACTAAACAACTGTGATTAACGTCTTTGAAGATGTTATCCATTCTTCTTTAGAATATTTGAGTGGTTAAGATCAAATGTCATTACTATCCATTCGTAATATCCTTGTGGGGCACTAAATGCAGTTAAATGAATGCTTTATTCATCTATTTTTATCTACCAGTATCCAATTTTACAATCCATTTTTAAGAACCAAGAGGCTCCTTCAATTAGGGCTGTTAAAGTCTGACCCAACCCGATAACCCGATCTGAACCCGACCCGAATTTACTGAAAGAAACACGAACTCGACCCGACCCGAATCGATTTCGATCCAAAGTCGACACGATTTGATCATTTAGTGTGAAAATTTGTTATTTTTCAGTTTTGAGCAAATCTAAACTATTTTCAAGGTCGACACGAAATTGACCCCTTTATTAAATGGGTCGATCCGACCCAACCTGTTTGACAGCCCTACCTTTAATTTTACTGAAAAGGACTGTTTTGTTAGGAATATAATAACTATAAAAGATAGTATTATCATTAAGCTTTTTGTTGTTGATTACCATTCTTGCTTTTCCTCTTTTTTCTTCAGCATGATTTCTTACCATGAAAGTGCAATTAGTGTGAGGCTCTTGTTATTCCTGATTAATCATTTATCCAGAAGTTCTTTGATTTGTATATCAAATTCTTGGATATCCTGGTGTCTATACACCATTTGCTTGACTCGAATAATAATATTGGGATTTAAAAAAGTAATTTTTGTAAATGTTATATCTTTATCCCAAAATTTTTGAGGATTATTAGAGTAGACCTCTTTGCATATTTGCTCTTGTTGTTCAACAATCTGCTCTTTAATAGATAACTCAAGTAGTGAAATTGCCGGTGGTATCTCATGTTATGCAGGCATCACCTTCTGACAACGCTGGTTGCTTGTAAACTTAATTTTCTGGTGAGTGTACGCCTTACTTAATTTTTCGATAGGAACAAAATGACCATTAATTATGAATATTATTTGGTTTATGATCTGCGTGCATGGAGAATATAGTCTCTGAAAATTATTGCCAATAATTATATCATAAGAGGGTTGATTTGTAGCCTATAGAACTGGTATAATGCATTGGACTCCCTAATTCCATGGATAGCCTTTCTATTGCCTCGTTATGGCTCATAATGCTGTTATCTGCCATTCTTACTTATAAAGGATTCTTGACTTTTTTTCCACATAAATTCTTGAAATAATGTTCTTTTTCCAAAGTATACAAAGCAACCACTATCAATGCAACCACATAATTCAAATTTGTTATATCCCTCTAAACATACCTTTATTGGGATATAGATGCTATTAGGATTTGTATTTGTAGCTTCATAGCATATCTCCATAGTCATATTTGTTTACTAATTCATCTTCGTTCACTAACAGTTCTTATTTTATACTCAATGACTTTTCTATTTAAACTCATACTTTGGTCTACACTACGTCTTGTAGGCTCAAAACTCATTCTACTCATTTCCACGGTGATGCTAATTGTATCATCTTCTTTAAGCTCTTCTTTAGCTAATGAAGACTCTTCTCCCGTTATGATCTTACAGTCATGCTTCTTAATAATTGAAGTTTAATGGTAATTTTACTATTATCGTCAATTTTTTTCACATTTTTCTTATCAATTTTTTAATGGTTGGCAAAGCTAGATATCCATGAATGATCAATCTTTATCTCATACAGATTGGAATTACTCGTCTGAATCTTTTGCATGGGGCTTCGATTAGTACTAGTGAGCAAAATATCACATGCACAAATTTGGATTTTTTGAAAGTAAATTTTTAAGGGTTGAGGTTATATTTGCAAATATGAAAAGTTTTGTAAATTATATAAAAATTTCAATAGTGATTTGTCCTCTAAAAGTTGATTATCCAATAACTCAATTGTCCTGCTAATGCACTTTTTGAAAAGTTGGTCCTGCAAATGAATACACCAAAGTTCAATGGTTCTAACTGTAAATTACCCCCAAAATCGCACATTCTCCCTGAAACCATGCAATATATACAAAAATTAAAATCTTTTTGATTTTTAAAAAAGTTTCCCTTTTTTATTTTTTAAATATTTTAAAGGATTGACCTCCTCACGCCCTACACTTAAAATGCATGATCCCCGCATTGTGGGAACTAAAGTCATAAAAGGTAACTAATGAAAAGATAAAATGTTCATAATTGAATAAATAGAAGATATCTAGAAAAAGTGGAGGAGGGTTGAATTCACATGCATGAATGTATATGTACATTAGAAATGCAACATCTAACGTCAATGTGAACTATATACATTGTCTATGCTCCTAGGAACCCATTGATAAGTTCATACAAATCTTATTTGAACATGAGGACTACAACCTCGATCAACATGACAAATCCCCAATTCAACGACCATACAAAAACCAAATTAGATCACAAATGGCCCACTTCACAATCATTCATCATCACTAATTATGATAATAAAAGAGCAAATGGTGGGAAATAAGAACAAGTGAGAAAGAGACTAAACATAATGTGGCCTACCCTAAATGGGAAGCCCCCTTTCTAAAATATCAAACATGAAAGTTCCGCTCACAACTAATATAAGTGATGAAGAGTGGGTAGGGAGGGCAATATACATCACAACAATGGTGGCCAAAAGTGGTGAAAGAAATTGTAAAGGAAATAACAAACTCCGTTGGTTGTCCAGGTACATGTGAAGCGTCTCCTCTTGTTAGCATAGGCCCTTCACTTGGCTCTGCATAAGAGGTGAAAGAAATTATAAAGGAAATACCAAACTCCCTTGGTTGTCCATGTACATGTGAAGCGTCTCCTCTTATTAGCATAGGCTCTCCACTTGGCTCTGCATAATTTCATTATTTCTCTTCTCTCTACCAACTCTTGAGCCTTTCTAATAGCCCGTGCTTTTCTGCTTACTCTTCCCATTTCCCTCTTCTATTTACAAAGCCCCTAAAATAAGTGACCTCGTCATTTATAGGATCGATGCGGCTGACTATGTTGTTCACATTTTGCCTCAACACCTTATAATTAAAACACAAACTAGCCACCTGAAGTTGGAGGGTAAAAAAGGAATGAAGGAATGTTTCACCAAAAGGGGCACGAGCCAACGATGAGCAACCAACCCATATCAAATGAGGGTGGTTATTGTCATGGTTCTTCTTGGGGTTGCTCACCTTCTCAACTAACCTCATTGCCATCGTCATTATCACCTAACTAATCACCAAAATCTCTCTCATGTACCATTTAGGGCATTTCCTCAAATGCCCCACTTTACACTGCCTTATCACAAGACTAGTTACCCTTCTATGACAATATTGTCCACCCCACCTTAGGAAGGGGAAAGAGAAAATCCTATTATGGTGTAGGTATTTATAATTGCCTCCTTTGATGTCTATCATAATCATGTGCCTCAAAGTGGTGATGTCTAAACTCCCACCCAAGAATTGAGCTTCTAATATGCCAAACCTCCCCTCAAGTGCAAACCTAAATTGTAAGAGTGGTGGCTAATCCCCCAAACTTATGCATTATTGTATATGGTTATTGTAACCTCTACAGGATGGTGTAGTATGACAGATCCAGTGTCAATATGCTCACCGTTTAAAGCAGACAAAATTACAAACACTTTGTCTTTCCTACAAATATTTTGGCAGCCATGATGCCTAAATATGATGCTAGCCACTAGGTCTTGTAGACAATGAATGTTTATATTGTAGAATTTTTTCATCTTAGCCTACCTAAAGCTAAATATACGTGGTCGAACTCATCTATCATAATAGACCTTCCATTATTCATGGATAACACTAAGCCACATAGAATCAGGGCTCGAAGTACTGGGCACATCCCTGTTAACCTTATGTTTAACCGCAAGGTCAATAATCTCATTGAAATCCCTTCGATTCCATTTCACATCATCTTTAAACATTTGAAATTTCATCAACAAGTACTTCCCTTATAGCAACTACCCTAATCAAAAGTCAAAGTGCTTAAAAATTGAAGGATCAACCTATCATATGCTTCACATTTCAAATTCATAAATTCAAGCCAGCCTAAATTAAGAAGCAATAATGCGACCTCATCTGACATTCCCGATATCTTTACCAGGTCCACATACCAATACTTTAACTCACAGGTAAGCCTAGAGGTTAATGTCTCGTATTTTCTCCCTTATTCTGCATTCTTAAATTGAAGGTCTCGATTACTTAGAGGAAGCAATAATGGGTAAGCATCAGATTTACCTTGGCTCCTCTTAGGAGTAAGATTGAATGAAGGCAAAGACATGGTTGACTTCTTAGGGTCGATAAGTTTGGTTGAAGGCCCCTTTAAATATTTTTAACCCATATTGGAAGAATTCAAGTCCGTGGGGAGATGAAAGTGTAATGCTTATTCCCAAAAATGCTCACTGTGTGCTCGAGCTATTAAATGAGCAATGTATTTGGGGTCAGGGTTGAGGTTTTTCTCTGTATCACTTTTAACCTCAGCAATGGTGGTTAGGGTTTCACAAAAAGAAAGTGAAGGAGTAGGAAAGGAGAACTTATGTGATTTTAGGAGAAATTCGAGTGGAAAGAGGTTTAGGATGAAGAAAACTAAAGATATTGATAGGAATTTTGAAGTTTTTGTTGAGGATTTAAGTGATGGAGAAACGAGGATTGAATGGGCGTGTGCCGACTGAAGGAAGAAGAGAAGAAAAAATGTGGAGGAAATGGAGCAAAATAAGGGCACTTCGGGCTCT
>NCQT01052205.1:1933-12933 GCA_002740465.1 Stenocereus thurberi | reverse complement strand
GAACAACCTTAATCCAGACTACAATACCCTTGCACTTACGATGATGATCAAGACGCAAACTAAAGAGGGCCTACAATCCGCCTTGAAAAAAGAAAGGCAACACTAGCCCAAGAGGAAGATCCAGTGCTAAAGTAATTGAAGAAACTTAAAGCAGAAGTAATAATATGGTAACTCATAGTGGCTTCTTAAAAGTATAGACAATTGCTGATAGATGAGCAGAATGACATTGACTTGTCCTTTGAAGCTGCACTTAAGGAAATGATATCATCATTGCATCTGGAAAAGGCACCATAATGTTTGGCAATGAAGATCTCACACCAGGAGGTTTGCCACACAACAATGCCCTCTGCCTCACTATAATATGTCTTTAGAAGTATGTATCCCTCGCTGTGGTCAATAACGTGTCAGTATTGAACATCTATCTTTGGAGAATGGCTAAAAATGTTAGGGATAAAAAAGGATCAGTTCTCACCACCATCCACTCCACTAAGAGTATACGTCAACTCAAAGAGGCTCATATTGGGCGCTATTCTCCTCTCCATTAATGTGGGTTCTATCGAAAAAAAACCTCAAATTCTATGTTTTGGATATAATAGCCACCTTCAACTTGCCCCTAAGAATTCCGTGGATCATGACTATAAGACGTTTCCTTTTACTTTCCACTATAAGACATGTCCTTTTACCTTGAACTTGCTCCTTTCTATCTCAGGATCAAATTCGAAGGGAAGAAACTTCACGTAAAAGGGCAGAAGTCCTGCAAAAACCACCACAAACACTACCAATGCAAATCAAAATAGGAAAAGTAAAATGCTTACTCAATTTTCGAAAAACTAACTCAATATTTAACAAATTTGGTCCAACAACGGTGCTAAAAACTTGACACTCCTGCAAGCACATTGGTGTTGTAGTTTAGTTACAGTCTATTTAGTTTACCCTTTAAAAATGCTAGGCACATATAAGTCGATTTGGGTAATTTTCTAAATAAATTAATCTATCACCAGATGAAGTGCTAATTACTAACTTGAGGATTTTATCAATTAAAAGGTCCGAGGGATTTTGTTCACCAACTATGAACTAGATCCGTTAAATACTGTATACGCTTACTCAAATTTGGATGAATCAAAGGTCAACAAACATATAATTTCCAATCCTTTCTTTTAAAATGAATTGTATTATCTAAACTAAATATACGATCATTCTTTCGAAGGGGTTCTTGATTTAGTCTAAAATTAAAAGTCTAAGTTGTCAAATTTCCTCTCAACATGCAACTTTCTCTCAAAAGTAACTATGTTAAGTTTATACTCGCCGATCCAATAGTGGATTTCTCCTTTCAGTACTTCATCCAACTATTAGATATTTTGCAAGTTAATTTGGCCAAAACCACTCGCAACATTCATAACACAAGATAGATTGAAACATTGCAAATAGAATAAGTATATTATCGATGAAGATTAAGGATCCAAGTTCGTAGTTTGGCCATGAAATCCCAACCCTAAAGAAACTACTCAATGATGATTGAAACAAACAAAATAGTTCAATCAAGAAAAACAATCAAACAAAACTAATCTACTGAGTATAACAAACAAGGAAAGAGAATAGCTTAGCAACAATGGAGTTTCTTGATAACTTCTTTAATCTTTAAGACTCCAAATGCAAGTAATCTCCCTTCCAATCTTCTTTTTCCTCCAAAAAGTTATAAAAATTACAAAACGTTTGAGAGATTTCTAAGGTAGATAGGTTCGCTTTCTTGTTCAAGCAGCCCAGTATGTCTTCACATAGCAGCCACTGTGAATTCTCAGCTACAGAAGCCAAGGAAAACAAAGAGGTGCAGTAATTATAAGCCCACCATGGATTGTGGCCACCACCACGGACGGTCTGTAGGGGCCTCTGTCTCAGAGTTCTCTTATTCTTCTTTTTCTTCCATGGGCATCGTCACTGAGGGCATCCGTGGCGAGCCACGATCTTGACTTTTAAGGGTTAATGCTTAATTAAAAGGTTTCAAAACCTGCAAAATTCATTAAAGAACTATAACCAATTGTAAAATGGGATTTCGAGATATTAACTAAGCATAAAACTCATGAATCCCCTAAAAATGCACTAAAATGACCGTAAAATGATATGCTCTATAGGCACTTACATATAACATAAAGAAAAATAAATAAGTATGGTCGAGATGATAACCTAGCTGAGTTCCCTAGACTAATGAGCTCAAAGACCACCTGCAACAACAACAGACTACCTAAGAAAAATTGATCTGGATGATGGTGGATGTGGTCCAGACATAATATAGGCTCAACAACAAGAAACGGCATTAGTGTATGGTCACAATGCACTGCTTCCACTGCATTCAAAAGCATCGTAGGCCCCCTATTTGCAGAACCACCCACAAATAGCTAGGCCTCACGGAGACAAAGGAGGGTAGCCCTATGCCTAAATACATCGTCAAGAGTTCGACTATCCTTTTGAAGATAAGAGATCAATGCCATAATGTCTACTTCATCCTCAACGAGTATGGTGGCTATATCCTCCATACTTAGACCTAAGACATAACTATATCAAGAAGGAAAGTGTTTTGCGATAAAAGGTACGACCAGAGAGCAATAGAGAGGGAAACCAATAATGGCACTGAATTCTTCCACTAGTGGACATAATTCGCGCTTCCTAAAATGGAAGGCATGAAATTCAGAATCCTAGAAAGTAAGAGCAACCCTAAGGAAATCTTAAGAAATCTTCATTTGGCACGGGCTAAGAAGACCACTCAAATGAAGGTTCTTAAGGTCATGCTTATCTGCAGCATCAAAGGAATGAGCTAGAAATTTAGCACCTTTTCAAATGGCATTGTGAATTTTTTTTTCCTCGGAGCTTAAGAGATCTCCCTACCAATTGATGGAAACTCGAAGAATAGGCAGCCTTAATTTATAGCTGCAGAGAAAGTTAATCCAACTCTAAGAAGAACTTAGCCAAACTATTCCTTAAGGAACCGACCAGGAAACTATTCTTTGTGTGGTCAATAGTCAAGTCTTAATTGAACTAGGCAGAATGCCAAGTCCAAGTGGAACTCAACAAAATGGCTAATTAAAGAACCTTGCCGGTTACCAAGCGGGTCACTGGGCCGTTGTCTTTTTTTTTTTTTTTTTACACTTTTATGTTCCCCTCTTGGCTTTTAAACTTCAGTCACTTGCAAATTCGAAATTATTTAATAGAGTTTTTGAATTATCACTAAAGACCATGGAGCTCTTAAGTGCTTATAATGTTCTTTTTTATTTTGTCCTCTTATTTTAGGGGAATTGGGGGCCAATGTGCATTAGAGTCAACATATGCTTGCTTAAATTTCTATAAAGCTAGCATTGCATAAAAGTATAGTTACATTACAATGTTGTAGTAAAAGGATTGTACATATGCTTAGTTAGTTGCCCGTACTGATCGTCTAGGAACCCACTGCTACTTCCACTAAAGAAGCAGTCGACATAGCCCACAGCATAACCATAATCAATTGAGGTGCGGCTGGTGCCTATATTAGCACGAGGATTGCCCCCGAGGCCCATGAATGCTATGAAGGGTCATCATGCACCACCTTAGAAGAAGGATTAACATATAAGATGCGAGGCAGATAGGCTTCTCCCAAGGAAATGAGTATAGCACAAGGGTCTATAGGATTGAAATTTTGAAGCAGTTCCACCACTAATGAGGAGTTTGGACATGGGCTCGTTTCCCTAGTGTGAGAAGATTCAGGAATGTATTAAGCTTTGTAGAAGAATGCCATCTGAAATAAGAGGCACGAAACATCTATTGCCTAACATTGTATTCAAGTCCCTTTTGCATAAACGAAGAAGAGACAATGAAAGGGAGTAACATGAAAAATCAACTTAACGGGAGTAACTTACCTCGTTTGTTTAGGGATAATGGCAAGTGAAGAGGTTCACAAATGCTCTCCTCATAGAGTGGAAATGACTCACTATCAGTCCAGATTGTTGGCGATTGTACTCAAAAGAAGAAATAGTCAAAAGGTTATAGTTTAACCCGTGACAACATGATAAGAAACGAACTTGCCCTAATAAAAGTAGGAGGAAATGGGACTACAAGGAATTTCAACTAGGGAACCAATGGAACCTCTATGAAGGTAGCCTGCTCTCTTTCTCTAGCTATGTGAGCATTTAGCCTCTGTATAGGAGCTTTAATAGCTGTTGCCAGTAAAACAAGAATTGTGAACATTATCATCATAAAAATGTTGAGTCAAAGGAAGGAAGAATGGAATAAAAATTTACCAAATGAGTCATGAGCCATTGAAGATGGGTGGTACAATCACTGCGGTGGTCAACATAGTCCATGAAATGGATGCCCCTTTTAAGTCCGCCATACCATCTAACGTAAAAACTCTCAAATAAATTATGGATAGGGGTGGATCTAGATGAACAAAGGGAGGCCACTAGTTAGCAATTTGGCTAGTAACCCACCTACCCAAGTACGAGATGAAGCTGACAGGTCGTTCCATGAGGACCAGTAGTTGAGTATAGAATTAGGCCACCTGACTTTCAAGAGTTGGGACACGATTCTCCCACGAGTGAAAATTATCCTGCAAATAGAGGGGTAGAAGAGTAAAATCCTATGGTTGAGTATTTTCAAAGGAAATGACATTACTGTTTCCGTGGCATTGATAGCTGCATGGAGACGCTGAAGATCTTCTGATTGGAACTATCACTGAATTTGGTTTTGCTTGGCCCATGAGACCATCCTAGTGAAACTTGTAGGTGCCCGTGATCTCAGTGAAAAAGCTAGGAAGTAAGCATAAAACCAAAGCTATATAATAAAATAGCTAGTGTAAAATGCTATTGTCTCTGAAGCAAAATAAAAGGTCGAAAAATTCATTACATCGATAACTCTCCAAAAACCCCGTAGGGTATACTCACACGTTGTTCTTCACGAGTTTGCTTGGTTTTCCACACTCCCTGGCATATCCCATGAATAAGGGTGGAATATGCAGAAACTCCGCAGTTCAAGTTTTTTGCTCTATTTAAGTTGACCAGGTTAACCAAATCATGAAAATTAAAGTCGTTACCAAGTCAAAAAAGATGGTCAAGCCAAGAAGAATAGTGAGAATGATGCAAGATTGTTGATCGGGTGAATGTTATACCCACTACTCATCGTCATGCATGAAATAGATGAGAATGCTATAAGAGAAGTGATCTTTATGAGGAATGGATTCCATGATAAGACAAAAAAGGTTTAGGAGTTAGTTATGATGGGTGTGAAAATCCTCTTGGAATACTAACAATTTCGCATAACTCCAAGACTTCTTAGCAAAGAAAAACCCTAAGGGGAAATAATCATCTCACTAAATGGAAGGTGAAAAGTGTTGGTGGTGTCCCCTAATCATTCAACTGCACCACAAGTAACGCAATGGTCGATCAAGTCTGCTACCCTATTTAATACGAAGTAGAAGGCACCAAACCTCGCATGCTCCAACAGCGTTTGGATTTCAACTCTTTGAGGTCCTAGTTCCCTCATGAACATCCAAAGGGCATCTAGCACTCCTAATTAAATCACCTTCCAAAGGAGCATGGGAAAAACGGCATCAAATTCACATCATGAGAAAATACGACAAAAAGTGAAGAAAGAATAAAGCTTATTGCGTTTACGGCAGCATGATCGGATGCATGAAGATCGGTATCTAGTAAAAGGTCATGTTCACCCTAGGCATTTATAAGCCTCCTTTCTCTCTCAATGAAGGAATCTTGTGGGAGCTTTTCCCCCTTATGAGGTGGGTGAGATCTTCTAACACTCATTTTTTTTAACACAACTATCATATTTTTAATGGAGAAAAGAGAAAATGGATAGAGTTGAGAAGAAAATGCACACTTGAACACAAGGACAGTGTGACTAATGCAAGGCCAAGGGGACTATTTATAGAAGAAAAGGGAAAGCAAAGGAAGGTGAAACCCGATCGGGTTCCACATGGTGGTACTTTCACAAAAAAGCATCAAAACAAAGCATTCAAAACCAAGGAGGAAGAAAGAAAAAAGAAGAGCTAAATGCACAGGGGCCTCGACTGACATCTATGTATGGAACTAGGGGGGAATCCAAGAATTCAAGCATCTAATATGCATACAAAACAAGGAAGAAAGGGAGGAACGCTAACATAAGGACCCAGCCTGTACAACTTGTCATACATGCAATCATGAAAAATCAATCAAAAATCAAGAATCCAAAAGGAAAAGAGGAAGAAGTGATGTCTAGGGATTTCCCTAAAAGAAGCAACCTCACATGCATGCCTTGTCGAACGAGCAAAAAACAAAATGAAAAGTGGAAGAAGTGGTCAAGGGGGGACCTAGCCAACTTCCAAGGAGAAGTATGGCCACAAACACTACCTGTCACATGCATCAAAGAAAGCTATAAGCAACAATCAAGAAGATGAAATGACAAGGTGGACTGGGCCAGGTTCATTGGCACATGCCAGACAAGCAAACAGTCCAAACTTGTCAATCTATCACTCAAATTATTCAAAGCACACACTAGCTTTGATAATAATGGAAGAAAGCACGTACCAGCAAGAAGATAATAGCAAGCAAAATAAGGTGAAAGTCCTTAAACGGATCATAAATTCACAAGTCCGGTAGACTGGAAAAAGGCCCACTAATCCGCGAGGCCCGTGAAAGGTGTGCTAATCCGGAGAAAGGACAAATTCAAGAATGCACTGGACCTGTCAAAGGTTTGCTAGTTCGGTGAAAGGATAAACTCAAGAACCCACTGAATCCCGGCATAATGGGACAACCATTGAATCCCAGCACAATGGGACGTTTTAACAAACACTGCTGGCCTAGCATAGTGGGACACCATCAAGCCACCATTACGGCAAAAGTTGGCAGATACCGAACCTTAGGACCCATAGCGGCTAGGTTCGAGTATCACATTAGCACAGCCAGACAAGCAGCCATGAGTAAAAGCTATTACTTTGACCATCACCTCGCTCGGGCTCAATCAAAGTGGGGGCTAACTGTAGATGCCTAAAAAGTGCATATGTATTTTAATTATCCAATGACGAAAATAAAACCCCATCTTATGAATTTTTGGGCCCAATAATGTGATTAATAAAAATAAGAGTCTAATTATTGGAATAAGGTCCAAAGACAGTGTGCGAGTAAGTAGGCCTAATAGGCCAGCTCACATTGAACCGACTAGTTCGCCAACAGAGAGCCCGTCGGTTTCTCATGCTTTGTCTCAATTTGAAATTGAGTCTGCTTAATTAATCCTAATTACAATCAGAGGTTGGTTAGTCTGTCGAGCTTAATTAATTAGACTCCTAGTTTAATTCGTATACCTATTAAGATTAAGCCTAACAAGACTACGAATTGATCTCCTTTTTCTAGAATAAGTCGGTCTATTCAACTGCTATAAAAAGGGTGTTGCTAAGGTAAACAAGGCAGGTTATCTGGAGGGAAAAATTTCTATCTTCCTCCTAGTCTTCTACTTGATCTTTCTTTTATGATTTTTGATTTCACAATTCTTAAAGATGTAATCTTTAGGTAGTTCACCACCCACTTTAATTTGTTTACTTTAGTTTTGTTCTTGTTAGACTAAAAACTATATCTTTTGCATTTATTAATATTGATTCGTACTATTTAGTTGCATGATTTTGTGATAGTGTGATTAAAGTTTTGATTTCCAATCTTAAATGGAAGAGCTCGTCAGCGATGACGAGTAATGACGTGATGCATCACATTACATCACTGCCTCATTGCCCCCGAATCTAGATCCTTGGTTCGAGACTAAAGAGTCCCGATGGTCATCACACTAGAGAGTTACTCTGGGGCCTTTCAAAAACTTTTTTTGCAGTAAAATTAGTTGCCTATATTGGTTATGCTTCGCTTTGAATAATTAATAGCGAGTTGCAAGTTTCTCCTAAAACTCATTGGAAACTCCACTAGTGAATTTATTGTTTTCATTTTCCTATTTTCTATTTTTTTTTATCTTTTAGTAGAACAGTTTTGATCCAGAATGGTGAAGCTATCTTGACCAGGAACTGCGCCCTGCACTAGCCCACGAAGCCGACCACCTATTCCTGCAATAGATAGTAGTCGCTTCCAAGGATCAGGATCATACGACTAGGCTTGATTTTGGTCTGGGAACCTGTTTGGGTTCCTGGATCAAAACATATATCAGTTTCTTAATCTTTTCCAGTAAATATGCTAAACTTTGATTTCAATGTAGAAAATAATAAAAACTGAGGGTCAGTTTTTGAAATAAATAAAAATTAATACACAGTAAAGTAAGTCCAACCATTCGTGCGGGACTTGCAATCTGCTTTAGATTCCACAGGGTTGCTGGTCCTTACAGTGGTGACCCCACTAGAGAAAGGTCTGCTAATCCACCAGGAGTTTATGTAAACTACGATATTTCCAATGGGAAATGAGAAAACGGAAGGAGTTGAAAGGAAAACGCATACTAGAATGGAAGGATGGTGTGATTTATGCAAGGCAAAGGGGGCACTTTATAGAAGAAGAGGGTACGCAGAGGAAGGTGAAAACCGATCAGGTTCCACTTGGTGATATTTTAACAAAAGCATCAAAACAAAGCACTCAAAATCAAAGAGATAGAAAGCAAACAAGAAGGGCCAAATCCATAAGTGACCCGGCCAACATCTATCCTAGAGTAGCGAACCTTTCCCTAGTGTTGGGTAGACTGCAGGCTACTTCAAAAATAAGAGTCGAAGCCAAAGTTCCCAATCCTTCCTTAACTTCACGCCCTTTATGATGAAGGGTGATGTCTTTTAGGGGGTGGAATTCTGAGCTCTCTTTTTCTCGCCTTAAGACAAGTCATACTTATCTGCCCCTTTCTTATAGTGCTCTCCTTAGCATAGAGAACCTTCCTCACCTTGGCATCTCATTCTGTCACCCACTATATATAATTCCCAGAAAAATATGGGGGGCATGGGATAAACCGCATCACAATATGAGGATGATGAAGCCAGTAGTTCACGCAAGACATAATGCAAGAAGGATCATTCTTGCAACACCTAGCGACAATGCAATCTAATATAAGGATACATTATCTATGACCGAACTACATCATTACTCAACCCGAGAAAAAAAAGTTCACATGAATAGGCTAATAAGATGGATATGAGCAAGAGTCCCCCCATTGGTCACAAATGATCGTATGCGCCACCAGCAAACAACCCTATGGAGGGGAGGATCCTTCTCTAAGAAATTGATCCAGGTCACCTCAGTATGATCCTTAAATAATCTCCTCCTTTGGTAGAATTGCAAGGCTATGTGTATGTCCACTTGTGTTGGAATTTCTATCATTCTCAAATGCTCCAATTGCTAAATCTGTATGTGAACAGAATTATTCAAAAAATGAAGAGTCAGCAATGCCCTAGAGGGATACCGACTGGGACCAATGGGCTTGAAGACCACCTATAACAGCAATGGACTACCTAAGAAGAATTGATTTGGATAACGGAGGATGAGGTCCAGACATAGTATAATCTCAACAATAGCAAAGAACATTTGTGTTTGGTCACGACGCACTATCGCAGCAAAGGACTAACCGAGAAGACCACTTGCAGTGTATTTAGAAGGAGAGGTCCTTGGGATATAAGGTAGGATAGGAAGGTAGTAGAGAGGGAAACCAATAAAGTCACTAAATTCTTCCACTAATGGATGTAATTTGCGCTTTCGAGAATGGAAGATGTGAATTTTAGAATCCTAAAAAGCAGAATTATCCCTTAGAAAATCTAATAAATCTTCACATAACGTTGGCTAAGAAGACAATTTAAGTGAAGGCACTTAAGGTCATGCTTATCTGCAACATCAAGGGAAAGGAGCTAGGAAGTTAGCATCTTTTCAAACAACATTGTGATTTTTTTTTTTTTTAGCTTATGATCTCCCTGCCAATTGTTGGAAACTCGAAAAATAAGTAGCCTTAATTTATAGCTACAGAGAAAGTTGATTCACGTCCAAGAAGAACCCGGCCAAAATGTTGCTTAAGGAACCGGCCAACCTCCTGTTCTTCATGAGGACAAAAGTTGAGTTCAAATGGGAGTGGGTAGAATGTCGAGTCCAAGTGGATCTCAGCATATTGGCTCAATGAAGAACATGGCCAATTTCCTTACCGGCCCTTGGGCCATAATATTTTTTTAAAAAATTTTATGTTCCTTTCTTAGGTTGTAAACTCCAGTCACTAGTAATTTTGTAACCATTCAAAAAAAATTCAAATTATTACTGAGGACCATAGAGCTCTTAAATAATTATTATTGGCGCTGGCAAAATTTTAGGTTCAGATTGAATTCAGATTGGTCAAATCGGACAATATCATAATTCGGGTAAGAAATTGATGTTCTAATACCCGATTTTTTCCAAAATTCAGATAAGGCTAAATTCGAGTCAAATCGGAATTGGATGATAGAAATATGAAAAAAAAACTATGTCTCAATTTAAAATTTAGATGAAAAATTCATGGTCATACCTAGTTTTTTCATGGTTGGACAAATTTAGGTATTCGAGTCGGACACATTTTTGCCAGCACTACTTATTATGTCCTTTTTTATTTTGTGTCTTCTTTATTTTTGGGAGGAATAAGGGCTAATGTGCATTAAAGTCATAATAGGCTTGAACAAAATTTACATGAAGCTAACATTGCATAAAAGTATAGCTTCATTACAACATCAAAATCAAAGCATCATACATTGATCTAATTAGTTGACATTACTAATTATCCGGGAGCCCACTGCTGCCTGCACCAAAGAAATAGTCGACATAGCCTGAAGCATAACTAGAATCAATTAAGGAACAGTTGGCACCTATATCAACTCAAGTTGTGCCTCCGGGGGCCCATGAATGGCAAGGAAGATCATCATGCACCACTCCAGAAGAAGGATCGCCATATAAGCTACGAGGTAAATAGGGTTCTTCCATGGAAATAGACATTGCATAAGGGCCTACAGGGTTGTAAATTTAGAGTGGTTCCAACTCTAATGGGGAGTTAGGACATGGGCTCCTTTT
>NCQT01052198.1:0-12350 GCA_002740465.1 Stenocereus thurberi | reverse complement strand
ATAAGAGTTATTTTGATGTTGATCATGGTGGTGTTGAGGGTGGATCATGCTAGGTTAGGGTTAATCTTTGAGCATGCAAGTTTAATGTTAAAGTGTTGGATTTTGATTGTTTTATCTTTGATTTGGTCATCTTCTAATCTATTGGTATTTATGTTGATGTTTGTGGTGATTTCACATGAGTTGAAGAGAGTCCAAGATGGCCATAAACTAGGGTTTTGGAAATAATTCATGGTTTGGATTAATTTGGCCGTAAGCTTGGTTTATATGGGTATATGATTGAAAAATGATCTCTTTTGGATATGATTATGAAGTGAATTTGAGTGTGATGATTTTGTATGCTTTTGGAACGGACCAAAGCTTACTTACATGTTTTTAAAGAATGATTTAAGTTGAAAATTTGTGTAAAAAGAGAAGGAAAAGCAAAAACAGTGAGGGTTGAAAATTTCAAGAAAATAGGGCAGGATTTGGCAATCAATTGGTAATGCACGGCACAACCAAAACTTATTATTTTTGGTGGGTAGATAGATCAGTGTGTTAGCTTTCAAAGGGCCCTTGAATTGCCTTAATCTGAGGTCTGTGGAAAACGTCATGGTTGTTCTACCAAAACTGCGCACAATGGGATCAAAACTGATACACTTATGTTTTTGCCCCATTTTGGGAATACTATGGTGGGAATCATCTTTAGTGTTGTGAATGAATGCCTTTTAGGACTTCTTAATCTTTTCATATTGGGGTTTCAGGTCCCCATTTGAGGTCTAGGGTGAAAGTCATGAATTTTTGAAGTAAACTAACCTGCTTTGGTGCAAATTAAGCTATTATTGCAATTTCTGTACAGCGTATACTTGGAGGAAAATTCTGAAAATTTTACTGTAGATTGTCCATATTATTTTTGAATTTCCTATAAGATTTTATGAATTTAAGTGGAGTATTTTGGGTTTGTTGATTTTTAGAAATATTTTGAGTAATTGTGTAAATAGCAATAATAAAGAGTAAGTGAGATTAAAGATTATGTGAGATTGATCATGCACTCATTTTTTATATTTTGGGCCAAGAAAAGCAATGTTATTTAAGGGGGGAAATGAATTTTCATGGACTTTCATGGAGCTTTTAGCTTGTTTATGAGCCTTGAATTAATTATGGATTTTACAAAGAAAATACCAAACTTGATGAGCTTAATAGCTTCTATTAAGTTCAAGGACTCATTTGGGGTGGAATTCTATATCTAATGGATTTATGAATTAAAAATGAGACATGGAGATAATTGCGACTCAACAACCATATTTATCAGTTATTGCAGTTTATGCTATTTTGAACTAAGATATATCTCTCTTGGCCTCAAACCTTTATTACTTACTCACTTCAGAATATATCAAATGCACTTATCAAGCCAATCTGTTGTACTCGCTGTCATCTTGAACCAAGTTATAGATCAGCAAGCCGTATACTCGTATCAGTGACTTATTTCATAAAAGGTCACAATCACTCTCTCAATTGTCACCATCAAGGCCTTTTCCTTTGTAATCTCATTTATCTTATTGTGGACTATTTCACTTTCATTTACTTTATATCAAATTTAATTACTTTCATCAATTCAATTTTGAAGTTATTTTGCAGTTATATTGAAATGCCCAAGTTGCGCATACCATATAATTACTCAATTTCTGCTACACATACTTTTCCTTACTCAATTGTGGGAGGAAAGATTATTTACTGACTACACATACTTACAATGACATTTATTAAATCAAGTTGAGGCCTAGTTGTCATTCCCCGTTATGCATAAGTGTTATCAAGTTAGAGCATATTTATCAAGTCAGATGACATTTACGGAACAGCTGACTTGTGCCAAGTCAGATGACATTTTTTAAAGACTCAAGGTACGTCTATTGCCTGTATCTTCAAAAAGCGTAGCATGTTTATCAAGTTATGACTCTTAATGAGTTTATCAATGAATCAGTTTATACAGTGATTTGCCATTTAACTTGTGACCCCGTCAGTTATCCTCTATAGGGCGTCAGCCCATCATTTATCCGCGCGGCTTCAGGCCAACTCTTGATCGGATTAGCAGGTGTACACCTATGTATAGATCATGTCATTGTAAGGAGTTCACATCCAAATAATAATGAGTAATTCAGTTTCATATTAATTTCATTTTCATTATTTTTGCGAACTAAATGAGTTGCAAGAGCGGGTACCCGTCAACAGTGTTTATATGCTCATTTTACAATACAGGAATGCATGTACTGAGTTTTTGCTCGCATTTTCGAATTGTTTTCATGTTTTTCATTTTAAATGATGAAGTATCACATGTTTCCCCTTTTAGCAAGCCCTTTTGGAAGTCATCAAATGCTCACAGTAGATTCAGCATAGCATGAATATTGGAATCGACCTCAGGGTCAAGTTGGATCTATATTCAGTATACTTGTATAGTGTGGAGTGTAAGTTATCACATGGTATGATTAAGTCGATGGTATTTAAGTTAAACTATTATGGACTTTGGTCTTGATGTGTTTCAGTTAATAGATTTTGTGATTGTGAATATGAGTTGCAAGATTAAACGGTTTCAGTGAGCCTTGTCCTTATTATGACGGCGATAGCACCTTCTATTATTAAGTCTTCTGCTACAGTTTTCTATAAATCATATCATTAGCATTTTGGGGGCGTTACAAATTTGGTATCAGAGCTAAGGTTTTAAGGGCCATTGTGGGCTATCAAGTGTTTATGAGTTAGCTATCAGGGTGTATATGAGTTATGTCGGACCAGTTAAATAAGCAATTAACTATATGTTCATATGTATGAGCATATATGGAGGAACCATTTTCATTTGGGTGACTCAATCTTTTGGTAATATCATGAGATTCAAGCATGAGCAAAGTGGACTGTGGAACTATATGGGTCACTTGTTAGTGAGGTATGCTCTCATTTATCTGGGAGTTGTACTGTATGTTTCATTTCTCCCATTTGTTTAAATTATTTTTGTAATTGTGCACTCCAGGTGTGTGACCCATTGAGTTATGAACTCCGGCGTGTGGCTATCGAGCTATTGAAGTATTTTTCTCTATTTTAGGTATCTATTGTAAGGCTTTAAGCCTGGGCTTTAGTTAGTTTTTGAGCGGAACTCTGTCTGTTTCGCTCCAGAATTTGAGAGTTTCATTGAGGTGAATTAATATACCTGACCTTGAGTACAATGATGGTTGAAGCCGATGTGGGAATGCCATTTGCAGCTTCTTAAGGGATTTATATAATGTCAAGTCAAATGTAAACCTTTGGATGAGAAAATGCTTGGTGGGACAATATCTTTGAGGTGAACTACTATGAGAAGAACACTACAATGAGTACTTATGTATGTTGATAACAATTAGTAGCTTATGGTGCACTACTTGGCATTATATGGGTGGTACAAGTAAGATTAAGCTGCCATGTATCGGAATTATCTGGTGTTGACACTAAGACTTTACATTAGCAATGCTCCCATTACTTCTGGTAATTGACTTATTTCTGCCCTAGTTACCTTGAATGGTTCAGAGGCATCATTTCTTTGTTGCTAACATTCTCTTGATTTGTAATGGAGTGTTTATGGAAATTCTCATATGTGGTCTGTGGGGACTTCTTCAAACACATCTCAGCAGCCTTTCTTATTGGCTATTCAAACCCTAACAATCATAATCGTTTAATTCTCTGTTTCCATAATAGAGCCTATAATGACCCCCGTTATGCATTACTGTGTGATTTATAGTTCTTCCTAAGCATATTTGACTCATTCTACTTGCAGCTCAATCATCACTATGTTTATATTTTTACTATCACCTACTTAAACTCCTTGCTTCTATTTAGGCACTATTCATTTATTGCTTGCAAAGCCTTTGGTTGCTTCAGACCCAATCATTGATTGCCCCTTCACCAATTAAATATATCCATATTGTTCGTGTTTCTATAGCACTGTAACGTCATGCTGGCATACAATTCTATTGTCGTGACTGCATGTCATTATTCAAGTTATTTTGGTAATCCTTTCTTTTCTAGTACAGCCTAGCTTGGTAATGATAAACAACGATTTGTGTTATTTTCATCTGCCAACAGTTTTGAAGTTTATATGCCTACCCAGGCTTCCATTTATTGCAAAATGGATGTCATCATGTTCACTCATAAGATTAACTCCTTCATCTTGATGTTTTATCCTTTCAAACACCAGATGAATAAAATTTCCCTTCTTATAGTGTTGACCCTTATCTTCGTCATTTTACTCGTATTTGTATGACTTTTTAAAAGCTGCTTTGGTAACCTGTTACATTTCTTCACCTTTATTTAATACTCCCTCTCAATTTCATAACATCGATCATTTACTTTACTATCATGACCATCATGAATAAACTACATGTCTTGTATATGCAGGTCATTTCTATGCCTTGCCTCCTTCATTTCGATTCTTCCTCCTTTCATTCATTTAGCTTACATGTCGGTCCTTTCTAACAAATAAAGAAATATCTTTGGAAGAGTTCATATTGTGGCTACATCTCTTTACATCTTAGATTACTCCACTGTCATTTCAATTTACTATGACTAGTAGGCAGTTGTATGTTTATCTTTTATACACATGCCTCTGGTAGTATTGCTGGAACCATATTCATTGGACATTCAATCCTGTTCGATTAGCAGATTTGGCATCATTATGGGGTTGAACTGACTTTGTACTTACGGGACTAAGATGATTGATAAGGATCTTAAGGTTAGCTTGAGAGATGAGGATTGGTTAAACGTGCATTTCTACGGGTCGAGGGAAGAAACGCCCTATTTATCCCCCCAATTACATTATGCAAGCAAATGAATTATCATGTGAGTAATGCATTGAATATTAATGATCTATCAACCACACTCGGTATATCCATATCCATATTTACAGTTGGCGGATTTAGATATGTTTCATCTGAGGACTTTCAGGACTGTTTTCCCCCAAGAAATATTGATTTTCAGATCAACCTAGTTCAAGGTGCTCAAGCCATTTTCAAAACCCCTATCATATGACCCCCAACAGAGTTCAAAGAATTAAAGATTCAGTGGATGAGTTATAAAGGATTTATTTGACCAAGTGTGTCCTCGTGGGGAACCTCAGGTTTATACAAAGAAGAAAAACAGAATCTTATGGTTGTGTATTGTGTACAGAGAGTTACACAAGATCACTATAAAAGTAAATGCCCTATACCTTGAATAAATTATGTACGGGATTAACTATCAACAGAAGATGTCTGTTTTAAGAATGATTTAAAGTTCGGATATCACGCTTAAACCATGCAACCACAGTTTATCTTTTGCAAGAATACTCATTTATAGTAATTCTTATTTGCTTGTCTCATCTTCAAAACTTGATACTATCCAATATTGTTTAATTTTCGTTGCATTTCAACCCGATGTTTCCTATTAGCGTGATCTTCCATGTCTTTCCAAACCCATTGTTAAATGTGCAATACATTTTTGTTCAACCTTATAATGGTTATCAACACTCCCGTGCTCTCGACCTTCACCATCTCTATTTCATGATCTTGAGTTGTAGTTCATTTCATTGAGAGCTGATTCCCACATCTACCGTACGTCTCATTTATTCATAATAATGTACTCGTATAACTTGTTCTGAATTCATAATGTAATTCAACTCTCATGGGTGTGGGTGATTGCGATTGTCGTAATCCACTTACTCTGCTTATTTTGAACGTCAACTCCCACACATATATCTTACATGCTCATAAGTAAACTCTAACTTTTCTGTTCAATCTTATTACTAGACTTGAATTGGTTTCATATGAGCAAAGGCATGTTTTTAATGTCACTTATTCAATCTATTTACTTATCCATTGGGACTTTGGTTGTTCAATCTATTGATCTATCCATTGCATTTTACCGGTTCAATCTATTGATCTATTTATGTCACTTGCAATTCTCACACCTATATCCTATATCCTCATAAGTGAACTTCAGTAATCTTTATTTAATCTTATTGCCGTACTTGACTTGGCTCCATATGAGCAAATGTATGTTTCCACTGCAACCTATTCAATCCATTTATCTATTCATTAGACCTTGCTTGTTTAAGCTATTTATTTATCCATTGTACCTTGTTTATCCAATCTATTTATCTATTTATTGTATTTTGTTTGGCCACTCCCTTGATTGCAATTATCCTGTCAATGGTATCTAGAAAGTCATCCTGTTGGAACTCTGTTGCTGGCCATCTTGTGTGTGTTTTTTTTTTAAATCATCAGCTAAACTCAAAGGTAACGGGGCCATCTATCTTCTTGGATCACTATGTATTGGATCTTTTATAATCCATATTTATAAACCACGATTCTTGTGGTATTATATTTCAGAATTCATGACACACTTATGTTTATCTTTATTCTGACTCCCCATGTTAATCCCTCTATTATAAATCTTTTCTAGGCTCATTGTTCATTTCTTTTGTATGCAATAATTCGCTTGGCTAAGAATCTCATCACTCTCATCCCTAGCGAAAGTCTTAGATGGGTTATAAAGTATTTCAAAAGGCATTTCTAGTTAAGGTAGTAAGACACCGACTATCCAAGGACAATTAGGGACTAGTTACATGGAGTCTTATGATTCAATGAAAGGTTAAATCCTATAACTTGTTGACTGCACCTACCTGTTGAACCCAAACACATATATAACGTGTTTTATAACTCATAATAGTATCAGAGTACTTATCAGGGTATACAACAGTTTTCAATAGTGGATAAGGTGATGAACCAGTAGTGAGCACCTACTCACTAGTAAAAAGATTTTTTTCTTTCAAAGAGAATATCAATTTTAAATCAAAGTAATTGAGTTCATTGAGGCTATTGTGTGAGAAGTATTCGAATCAACTACTGAAACATGGGATTAAGCAGTTGTACAATACGTAGACACCCTTAGTAGGAGTATATTGGGCAAATTATGCCTCTTCAGAGGGAAGCAATAGGAACCAATGGCCCATGTGTTTTTAAAGCATCATTGTATACATTTGGCAAGCGTCATAAGTTTCGAGAACAAAACTCTTTAAGAGGGGAAGGTTGTAATAACCCGACCCTAACCCATATTTATTTATTCAAATCATATTTATTTATTTAATCAAGCATGTTTATTCATTTAATTTATTATGTTAATGGATTTAACCACTCATGGTTATTTGTTTAACCAAATCATGTTTATTAATTCAATTGCACTCAATTTATATATTTATCGAATTACCTTATGTCAATTAAATGTTTCGCTTTCATTTATCGTATTTAATCATCCTAGTTGGGGGATATTTCATTTGGGCCCTATTTTGCAATTCAAGTTTCATTGACTGCTAATTCAAGTTTTGTTGATTAATTAAACATCGGGTGAATCGATAGTAGGCTTCGATAATTATGGTTTAAGAAATTATTATTATTATTATCATCATCATTATCATTATTATTATTGTTATTATTGTTATCATTATTATTGTTATTGTTATTTTTATAACATTACAAAAATTTAATTTTGAGTTTCGTAAAAACGTTATTGTTACAAAGCGTTTTATTCCTGAACCCAATTTATTTTAGCCGTTTTGAAGCCCAATAAGTTGCCTATTATTTTTAAACTAATTACCATGATTAACTTAACCATGGTTAGCCTTAAAGGTGGCATTACTAGATAAAATTTCAGCCCAAGAGAGTTGATTAGTCAAAACATACATCTTAATCTTCAAACTCCACTTTCTCTCTCTCCTCTCCCTACCTCATGGCAGCAACACTGGCAGCCCTTCTTGGGTGTTTTTCGGCCATCTTTCCGATGAGCCCGCATGGTTTTCGCCCCCCTCAACATCCTAGTACCTCAAGCTATCATCCTGCATCATCAAAACCCCTAAACCTCATCTCCATCTCAACTTATTTGCAATCAAAGTGAGTAATCTTTAAATTTGTTTTTGTTGGTTTTGTTTTTTATTTTAGTTGTGATTCTCGTTTTGATGTTTGTGATCTTTGATCATGTTGTTTTCATAAGAAATAAGAGCTATTTTGATATTGATCATGGTGGTGTTGAGGTTGGATTATGCTAGGTTAGAGTTAATCTTTGATCATGCAAGCTTAATGTTAAAGTGTTGGATTTTGATTGTTTTATCTTTGATTGGGTCATCTTCTAATCTATTGGTATTTATGTTGATGTTTTTGGTGATTTTACATGAGTTAGAGAGAGTCCAAGATGGCCATGAACTAGGGTTTCGGAAACAATTCATGGTTTGGATTAATTTGGCCATAAGCTTGGTTTATATGGGTATTAGATTGAAAAGTGATCTCCTTTGGATATGATTATGAAGTGAATTTGAGTGTGGTGATTTTGTATGCTGTTGGGATAGACCAAAGCTTGCTTACACATTTTTAAAGAATGATTTAAGTTGAGAATTTGTGTGAAAAGAGAGGGAAACGCAAAAATAGTGAGGGCTGGAAATTTTAAGAAAATAGGGTAGGATTTGGCAATCAACTGGTAATGCACGGCACAACCAAAACTTATAATTTTTGGTAGATAGATAGATTAGTGTGTTAACTTTCAAAGGGCTGTTGAATCGGCTTAACCCAAGGTCTGTGGAAAACGTTATGGTCGTTCTACCAAAACTGCACAGAATGGGATCAAAACTGACACACTTGTGTTTTAACCCCATTTTAGGAACACTATTGTGGGAATCATGTTTAGTGTTGTGAATGAACATTTTTCAGGACTTCTTAATCTTTTCATGTTGAGGTTTTAGGGCTCCATTTGAGGTCTACAGTGAAAGTTATGAATTTTTGAAGTGAACTGACTTGCTTTGGTGCAAATTGAGCTGTTATTGCAATTTCTGTACAGCGTATACTTGGAGGAAAATTCTAAAAATTTGCTGTAGATTGTCCATATTATTTTTGAATTTCCTATAAGATTTTCATGAATTTGGATGGAGTATTTTGAGTTTGGTGATTTTTAGAAGTATTTTGAGTAATTGTGTAAATGGCAATAATAAAGATTAAGTGAGATTAAAGATTAAGTGAGATTGATCATGCACTCATTTTGTGTATTTTTAGCCAAGCAAAGCAAGGTTATTTAAGGGGACAAATGAATATTCATGGACTTTCATGAGCCTTTAGCTTGTTTATGAGCTTTGAATCAATTATGAATTTTACAAAGAAAATACCAAGCTTGGTGAGCTTAATAGCTTCTATTGAGTTCAAGGACTCATTTGGGGTGGAATTCTATATCTAATGGATTTATAAATGAAATATGAGAAGTGGAGAGAATTGCGACTCAGCGACCATATGTATCAGATCAAGTTATTGTAGTTTATGCCATTTTGAACCAAGATATATCTCTCTTGGCCTCGAACCTTCATTGCTTACTCACTTTTGAATATCAAATGCATTTATCAAGCTAATCTATTGTACTCGCTGTTATCTCAAATCACGTTATACATCAGCAAGCCTTAAACCAGCATCAGTAACTTATTTCATAAAAGGTCACAATCATTATCTCAATTGTCACCATCAAGGTCTTTTCCTTTCTAATCTCATTTATCTCATTGTGGACTATTTTACTTTCATTTACTATATATCAAATTTAATTACTTTCATCAATTCAATTTTGAAGTTATTTTGAAGTTATATTGAAATGCCCAAGTTATGTATACCATATAATTACCCAATTTCTGCTACACATACTTCTACTTACTCAATTGTGTGAGTAAAGATTATTTACTAACTACACATACTTACAATGCCATTTGTAAAACAGAGTTAAGGCCTAGTTATCGTTCTCCATTGTGCATAAGTGTTATCAAGTCAGAACATATTTATCAAGTTAGATGACATTCATGAAACAGCTGACTTATATCAAGTCAGATGGCATCTTTTAAAGACTCAAGGTACGTCCATTACCTTTATCTTCAGAAAGAAGAACATGTTTATCAAGTTACAACTCTTAATGAGTTTATCAATGAATCAGTTTGTACAATGATTTGCCATTTAACTTGTGACCCCGTCAGTTATCATCTATAGGGCGTCAGCCCATCATTTACCCGCGCGGGTTCAGGCAAACTCTTGAACGGATTGACAGGTGTACACCTATGTATAGATGATGTCATTGCAAGGGGTTCATCTAGATAATAATGAGCAATTCAGTTTCATATTACTTTCATTTTCATTGTTTTTGCGAACTAAATGAGATACAAAAGCAGGTACCCATCAACAGTGTTTATATGCTCATTTTACAATACAGGAATGCATGTATTGAGATTTTGCTCACATTTTCAAATTGTTTTCTTGTTTTCCATTTTAGGTGATGAAGTATCACATGTTTCTCCTTTTAGCAAGTCCTTTTGAAAGTCATCAGATGCTCACAGTGGATTCAGCATAGCATGAATATTAAAATCGACTTCAGGGTCAAGTTGGATCTATATTCAATATGGTTGTATAGTGTGGGGTGCAAGTTATCATATGGTATGATTAAGTCAATGGTATTGAAGTTGAACTATTATGCACTTTGGTCTTGAACTATTTCAGTTAATAGATTTTGTGATTGTGAATATTAGTTGCAAGATTAAATGGTTTCAGTGAGCCTTGTCCTTATCAGGACGGTGATAGCGCCTTCTATTATTAAGTCGTCCGCTGCAGTTTTTTGCAAATCATATCATTAGCATTTTAGTGGCGTTATAGAGACTGCACAGAATATATTGAAGCTGTGTATGGTTTTGTTGAAGCTTAATTTTAGAGGTCGTGTGGTGGCAATTGAGTTTTGTACTGTAAATGAACGTGTTATAGGACTTTTAGATTTCCATATTGGGTTTTGTAGTTTAATTAGAGGTCAGAGGTGAAAGATATGGATTTTCTAAAGTAGACCTTTAAATGGTAACATGATGGAAGAAACAAATTGTGACGTTTGGAAATTTTATCAGGATTTGCTATATAATTATGGATATTACAAAAAATTACAAAGTTTAGTGAGTTTAACAACTTTGATCATGTATAGAAGCTTACTTAGGTTGGAAAATAGAGTTAAATGCACATAAGAATGAAGTTTGAGAAGTGGGGAGGATAATGACTCAAGATCAGCGTCTATCGGGCCAAGCTAGGGTTATATGAGCTTTCCTGAACCTCACACACCCTTATTGGCATTAAAAATTTTATTATCCATTTCAGAAATATCAAAACCCATATCCTATTTATATCATTAAAGTCTTTTCATTATCGCCTCAATCATTTCATTTTGGTCTATTTTGCTCCAATTTGTTTTACCTCGAGTTTAATGACCCTAACTTATTTATTTTTCAAATCATTTTGGTGTAACAAATCTTATATGGAATTGTTTGAATTGTGGGTGCCCTTTTAATTAGTCAATTTCCATTAAAGTTATCAATTATGGGAGTGAATATTGGTTACTAACCACATTTACCTATAATTACATTTCTTGAGTACAAACGGGGCCTAGTCTATCGTTTCCCATTGTGTATAAATCTTATCAAGTGAGATCGTCCTCTAAAGACTTCAGGTATGTTCATTGCATGTATCTTCAGAAATCAATATGTATTTATCAAAATTATAATGTTTTGGTAATTAAATCAATAAATTATTTTAATAAGTGATTTCTCACATAAACAGTGACCCCATCAGTTATCAGTTATAGGGCGTTGCCTTCAGTTACCCGCGCAGCCTTAGGTCAGGTCCCTTGATCGACCTGGCTGGTGTACACCTATCTACAAATCGTAACAATATCAGGGGTTCACTACTAGATAATAATTACCATTGTAGTTTTATATTCATCTCATTCCCTATTTTAAACTTAAATGAATTATAAAGTTGGCCCAATCAATGTTTTAATGATTATTTAACAATACAAGAATGCATGTACTGAGTTTTGGCTAGCATTTCAAAATGTTTGCTATGTTTTGTTTTAGACAAGTGCTCAGTGAACCGTCCCCGTGCTAGCAAACTTGCTGAGGATTATAAGTGAGGACCTTGGTCGGCTTAGTGATGATGTATTGTACTTATGTTTTTGGAGATGTATTTTGAGTTCTTTATCACTGGAACTCTAACAACAATGTTGAATTGCCTACTATGATTTATAAACCCTATGTTTGTTTTCTACTACACTTGTATGGTTATGGATGGTGTTGAAAGTTTATGGGCTTTAATTATGTTGAACTATAGTATCTCTAGTGTAATTGCTTTAAGTCGTGTCCTCATTGGGATAGCGGTAATGCCCCATCATCGAGTTTATTAGTCTTAATTTAGGAATTTATTAAGGAGAATACAAACATAAAATATGTAACGCCCCAAATGTACATGATTCATTGCCTGCATTTGCTTACTTGCATTAAG
>NCQT01052179.1:9576-21591 GCA_002740465.1 Stenocereus thurberi | reverse complement strand
GGTAAGCGATAAGATTTTTCTGAAAGTTTCACCAACTAAAGGTATAAGGAGGTTTGAAGTGCGAGGCAAAATAAGCCTAAGATATATTAGACTATATGAAAGCATTGAAAGATTGAATCCCGTAGCTTATCGACTGAATTTGCCTGTAGAACTCGAATACGTACATAACGTGTTCCATATCTCATAACTCAATAAGTGCATTCCAAATCCTGACCATGCTATCATAACTGAGCCCATTGAAGTCACTAAGGATCTAGCGTATGAAGAACACCCAGTTCAGATACTAGATTGTAGGATTAAATGGCTACGCAACAAGCGGATACCCCTAGTCAAAATACTTTGGACAAATCATATCTCCTCAGAAGCCACTTGGGAAACCGAGGAAGAAATGAAAGCTAAGTACCCAGACCTATTTGACGTACTCTTGCATGTTTTTACAAAGCTCATAAATTTTGAGGACGAAACTCTTTAAGAGGGGAATGATGCAATAGCCCCGACCCTAAATCATTTTTATTTATTTAATTAAGCCATATAATTACTTTCTTCGTAATTATTTATCGCATTTAATCATTCGGGTTGGAAAAATTCATTTTGGGTCCCACTTTTCAATTCAAGTTTTAATTATCGTAAGATTTTGGGTGAATCGATGGCAGGTCCTAGTAAATATGATTAAATGATAAATTATTTTCCATAATATCACAAAAATTTAATTTTGAGCTGTGCAAAAATTTTATCGCATAGAATGCTATTTTTCCGAACCCAATTCATTTGAGCCCGGTTTGAGGCCCAAAAAGCTGGTATAATTGAACTTAATTAATTACCATTATTTGTCCACCATTATAATTAGCAAAAAACTACTTTTTGATGGTTAAATATCGGCCAAGTGAGTTAGATAAGTCAAAAAAATTCAACTCAATTCAATCAACATCTTCTTTTTCTCCCTTCCTCTCCCACAGCCCCCCTTGCATGTTGCTGCTGCTGACTTCTGGTTGCTGCCACCATCTTCTGCCACCAACCAGGGCTACCGTCGGCCACCCGCTCCAAACCCGACACCACCAGCCACCACCAACAACCCCTATAACCACCAAACACCACCTCCATCTCTGTCTTTTAAGCTCGTAAGTGAGGTAAACCCTAACTCTTTTCTTGTTTGATTTGGATTTTATGAATGATTTGATCATGAATCATGTTACCTTGATAAAAACAAGCGTTAGTTTGGTGTTTTATTCTATGTAAATGAATTTGGAAGCATGTAAGATTTGGAATCATACATGATCATGCAAGCTTGATGTTGAAAATGATGAACTTCGAGATTTTAGATTTAATGTTGTGATCATTGGTATGAAAAACGAATTTAAGGTTGTGGGTGATCATATTAAATCTATTTATGGTGGCTTGGACGTAAACTTGAATTGGGTATAACCTAGGTTTGATGATCGTGCATGAGTATGGTTGATTTTTAAATCAAGTATGTTTATTTGAATTTAATTAGATGAAATTTATAGGTTGGATACATTATGGGCTTGAAAAATGATGTTGTGTGAGTTTTGTCAAAAATAATGGATTATAAAGAATCTCATAAGTGACCAAAAGAGGATGTTTGGTTTAATAATGCAAGTAAGTGAGATTATCAGAGCATTTTGAGTGATTATGTGAAGAAAAGTATTGAAAAATAGGTAAGGTTGATCAAGAAGTAATTTTTGAGTGTTTTGCTAAAATAAAGTAATTACGTGAAGGAAACAAAAATGGCCCTTAAAAGGGCATTTATCTTGGTTTTATGAGAGAAAGTAGGAACCATGAAAAAAAATGGAATTATTATTACGAGCTT
This sequence comes from Stenocereus thurberi, assembly GCA_002740465.1. NCBI lineage: Eukaryota > Viridiplantae > Streptophyta > Magnoliopsida > Caryophyllales > Cactaceae > Stenocereus > Stenocereus thurberi. The sequence continues at coordinate 19,763 of NCQT01052179.1, read as the reverse complement.
TGGATTATTATTAATGTTGCTAAGTTTAACAAATTTGATTGTCTTTAGAAACTTGCATGGGTTGGAAAATTTAACCAAATGGACATGTGAGTGAAATTGGAAAAGTGGGGAGAGCAATGACTCAAGAACAGTGTTGTCAACCCAAGCTGGGGTAATGCAAGCTATCCCGAACCTATCTACACCCCTATTGGCCTTAAACCCTTATTATCCATCTTAGAAATGTCAAACCCCATAATTCCATTTGTAACCATCAAACTCTTTCCGTTATAATCTCAATTATTTTATTTTGGTCCATTTTACTCCAAATTATTTTATCTCCAACCAGATTACGTTAATTTATTTAGTTTTCAAATCATCTTAGTGTAACTTATCTTCTGTTGAGTGGTTTGAGTTATGGATGCCTTCTAATTAATAAATTTTTATTAAAGTTATAAATTATGTGAGTAAGTGTTGTTTACTAACTATTTATACCTATAGTTATATTTCTGAAGAAGTATCGATGCCTAGTCTATCGTTTCCCCTCATTGTGCATAAATATTGTCAAGTGAGGTTGTATTTTAAGAATACTAGGTACGTTTATTGCGTGTATCTTTAGAAATCAGAATGTATTTATCAAAGTATAATGTCTTAGTAAGTGTATCAATGAATCAGCTATCCAATTGCATGACAGGGACAACCAGCAGTTCAACTGCTGAGGTGGCGATATACTAGTCCACTGCTAAGGTGGTGGCATGATTTAGCATGTCGTCAAGTCCCAATGGCTTGACTTGACACTTAGCAATAGCTGTTTGGTGGTCCTGCCTATCGCTAGGTTTTCAGTTTGGGGGATTTGATGTTGAGTAACTGGAAGGAAAGGCCCTCAGTCAATTTTGGGTGGTACAATATAGAAAATTAGAGGCCTAAGATTTGTCCCCACCCAAACAATACATGTGCCCTAATATCTTCAATGAGCTTGTCATGTTTTATCATCATTAAAATAAAGAAACAAAGATCTATATTCCTAGGTTGTTGCAATTACTTCAAATCCCTAAGTTAATTAGTTGTACAATAACAAGATTCCTTAATCAAACATATTAAAATATAGTATCAATCTTTTATTTCTTTTATATATGTCAAGATATATTTGTATATTAAAATGGATATTTTTCCCCAAAAAAAAGGCAATCCAATATGAAAACAACGCCTCTGTTCTCCATTGACTGTGTTGTGAACTGCATCCCTTAGCTCCCTTTTATGCCCTCTTGATATAAATGATGATGAACTGAAAAGAGAAAAATTATGTTGATCAAAGTTTGATGCCCCAAAAAGAAAATTCTTTTCATTTATCTTTTAAGAAGACAATAGAATCATAATAGTGGTCTTGATTATTTCTTTGGTGTTGACTTATCTATAAAGTTAAAGTAGGTTGTTCTACATTCAAGCCTCTAAACTTGATTCCACTAGTATTTCAGCACTAACAGGTTAGGATTTCTTGTGTTTAAAATCAATCAACTAGTTTGTTTTCTATTCAAAATTATATTATAATTTCTTATCCTTAATTCTTCTAGTTGGACTACTATTTTTTCTACATTATAGTAAACTTATTCCTTAGTTTGCTGTTATGTATTATACTACAAGATTATTATTGTGATGTCAAATCACTTATGTTATGTTGCCTATGTAGTATGCAGTTTTCATGTAAAATTATAAGTAAACGATTTTGATAAATTGTGGATTAATTGAAAATAGGAGAACAAAGTATGATAATAAATGTGAAACGTTCATGAATTCCTTCAAAACATGTCAATTAGTAGAGGTGACTTAAGCCTTGAAGTTCATTCAACAAAATGTAAATTACTAAAAAGAATTAGCTATTTATAACAATAATATAATATACTCAGTATGGAAGAGAACTAATTAAACTTTCCCAACCACATTGGCAAATGAGGATCCTATTAGTAGAAGATATTAAGATGATTTGGGTTTTTAAGATACTAATTTTATGGTTATCTTGTGGGTAACTAATTTAAGAAACTAGTTGAACTAATTAAGTGATTTTGTTGGAGTAATTACAATTATTTTGTATATGGCACATTATTCAGATAAAATATTGAGATATTTTAAAAAATCGAAAGTTCATGCTAGTGGGAAAAATGGAAGTTCGAGTGGTCATATTTTTAACAAGGAAGACTTGGATTTCGAAAAGCTTCCTCCAAATTCTGCAGAAATAAAAAAAGTTTCAAACTTTCCTGCATATCTAAAAGATGAAGTATGCAAACGTTTTTTGCATGAAGACCTTCTCAACCCAGGAACCATATTATCCTCAAACATTGATCGAGAACAAGTTACACTGCTTTGATAAAGACTGGTTCACTCAGTATCTATACTAGTTAGAATATAGTATCAAAGAGGACAAAGCATATTGTTTATGTTGCTACTTGTTAGATACCAATGTGGAAAATAGGGTGGAAGTGAGGCATTTGTATCTGAGGGGTTTTCGAATCGAAATAAAACAGAGGTTAACCACAAATGTTGGTGACATCAACAGTTTTTCTAATTTTGCTTTGAAGAATTGTCATGACTTGCTTAATACAAGACAATCCCTTATTGTTGCTTTTGATAAACAAGCAGATCGCACAAAGAAAAACTATCGAATGCACCTTACTGCTTCAATTTATGCTAATACATGGTTATTACATCAGGAATACCCTTTCCGTGGATAGGATGAGTCGGAAAACTCTAAAATAGAGAAAACGTCCTTAAACTGGTGAAATTCAGCACTTAGCAAAATACTGAAGTAATAAGAGTTATGCTTAAAAATGCTCCAAAAAATCACTAAATAGTTTCTCCTTTCATTACTTAGAAAGGATTTGTTCATTGCCTTCCAAAAGAGAACTCCAATGCTATTATCGAGGAAATTAAAGATGATGAATTTTGATTATTGGTTGATGAAGCTAGTGATATTTCAGATAAAGAACAAATAGGTGTGGTCTTTCGATATGTCGATAAGGAAGGGATTCTTAAAGAGCAATTCATTGCTCCCTTTCATGTTAGGCATATTGCTTTTTCATTTCTTAACGAAACCATTAATTCTTTATTTGATGACTTTGGAACAATCAACAAACTATCACTGGCAAGGTTATAATGAAGCTATATGAGAGGTTAACTTAATGGCCTAGAAAGTTTAACCATGACTAAAAATTACCTGGCTTATCATTTTCATTGCTTTGCTCACAAATTGTAGTTAGCTCTAGTTGTGATTACCAAAAAACATCTTGATATTGCTGACTTTTTTAAAAGGATCACTTTTATTAAATGCTGTTAGAGAACTTCTTGCAAACGTGGAGATATGATCAAATAAAGTCATATCAAGAAAATTGTTCAAGGAATCATTAAGGGCAATATTGAGATAGGGAAGGGAATAATCGGGAACTTTATCATAAGAGAGCTAGGGACACATATTGGGGATCTCATTACAACTCTCTTCTAAATATAGTTGAATTATTCCATTCTATTGTAGAAGTTCTTGAAATTGTGATAAATGAAGGCAATGATCTTGTAAAATATGCATTTTGTGTTTATTTTAAACTTGATGATCACCATATGAGGCCGCATATATACTTTGTCAGTGGCTTTATGAAGCAAGGATCACAACATCTTGAACATACTTGCACTAGTAGAGGTTGCTAAAAACCAACTTAAAAAGGGTAAAGATGAAGGATGGGGCCTCTTCTTACAAAGATATCCTCTTTCTATGAGGAACATGATATTCCAGTGGTCGACATAGATAAATATTTTATAAATAAAGACCATCCACGTCCTAGAACTAGCATTCCTAATGGGCATCATTATCGTGTTAAATAGTTTTATAAAGTTTTGGATGTCTAACTTAGTGTTTTTTAAGAGTGTTTTAAACAGAAAAACACAAAGCCGCTTTGTTGCCTAGGTAGTTTGAGTCCAATTGATTTGTTTTATGACTTTGACATAATAAACTTAATGAGATTGATAGAACTTTATCCTAAAGATTTTTCTCTTTGTGAACGTACATTGCTTGAATGTCAACTGGAGACTTATATTGATGATACATGCTCCGATATTAGGTTTGCTAATTTGAGTGGGCTTGGTGATCTGTCATGAATGCTACTAGAGTAAAGAAGCACCTTTACCATTCTCGAGGTAATTGCTTAATTTCTATTTATATGTGCATTATTTGCTTAATTCTTGGTAATTTGAGTTGAAATTTTCATTTTTGATAACCATTTTGGAGGATTTGAGGATCCTCTTGGTTTGTCATGAAGCTCCATTTTTTGGGATTCTATGGGTAAAGTTCTATTTTAGAAAGTTTTGAGGATGTACAGAACAACTAGAAGGGAAACTTAGGTTTAGTTATTGCTCCTATCAAAATTTTGTCATGTGCTTTTTGAGTGTTGCGAGGGTTTGACTCCGCCTTTTTTACTTGTAAACTTAATTTCTCTACCTTTGTAGACACCTAAAAAATTCTTTTCTTTTTGTAAAACACCCAATGATGATAAACCAATCGAATAAGACTTGGGGAACCTAAGATATGGAAATGAAGAACCTTAAAATGTACCAACATGCTGTAAGCCATAGATCCAAACCCAAAGATGCCCATAAAATGCTAATGATCCCAAAAAATCTAAGTAGGCCCAAATTGACGGCATTAGATGTGTAGTTGGGATTCATTCCAAATCTTCACTATACTCTATAGTTCATAAAACTATTGAGTTTAGATATTAATATTCTTCATTGAATAAGTTTTCTAGTGACAAGTGCATCAAAATCTGATAAGCAATGGAGCAATGGAAAGGATATATTTTGATTACTGTGATATGCGCTAAAAATGACATTTGTTCACCATTTTTCTTGTGCCCTTTTCTAAACTTGTCTAAAAAATTATGAAATCAATGTCATTAGAATCTAGATTCAATCCTTAAGTAAGATATCCGATTTGAGTCTTATAAATGGAAAGATAATGGAATAGCTTTACCTCATATTAGGTAAAGCCAACAGTAGCTCGATTCTAATGAAATGGACAATCCAAGACCAAAATAAAAAAGAGTTTAGATTCGATAAGCTTTAATGGAAAAAGGAATCACTCAAGATGGAGATTAAATGTGAAAGTTATGGCCTCTCAAGTCTAATTCCATCCAGTACTCCATGATAAATGAGGTTTCGAGGGATCTTTAGATTGCCTCTCTTATGAGTCAATCTTTTGCCTCTTCATGGCACATTTGCTTGGCTACACCATTTTTATCGACAAGGGCAACCGGTGTCATCCTCACTGGATGACCAACTTAGAGGATGTTGCTAAAATGAGCAACGTAGACTGGAGCACCGCAGCTTTAACCACCTTCCTCAAGTACATGAAGGTAGCTAGTCGAGGGGATGGAGACAATTACCCCACGGTGACCTTACAAAGCTTTTGAAAGGTGCTTGAGGTAATCCTCGCTTCCTTGTTTTGTTACGCATTGAAATGTTTTAGTTGGCTATCCTAACCTTACCATTTTGTCTTATAACCTCGTTTCTGGAGCGTTTCTCTAAGATTACTCCTAATACTAAATGTGCCAAACGAATGCCCTTCATAGTGCGGCGGACTCGGGACAACGCATAAAGAAGCTCCTACCCTGAAGGGCATCAATAGTTTTAGGTTAGCCTTGAATGGCCAAACCATTAAGGATATAAGTATGCTTCCTACTTGGTTGGATATCCTTGAATTTGAATCCTTGAAATACTGACTTTCTGTTTTGCTTCAAGTGACTTGCTGTTGGGAGTTCCCCCACTGCTGCTGTCTAGGCATGGGCTCACTCTTGCTAGAGAGTCCTTATTGAAGCGCTTTTTTGGTGTGCTGGGTACCTAGGTGAGCAAGTGCACCAAGTGATCCCTTGTGTTGTGGCTCCGTAAAGGGTGAAGCCCACCCCTCCCTTGGACAATATCCAAATCCTCCCTCACCCTGGAGCAAATTGCTGAGTGCTTTTGTTGGAATGATTGTGTTGATTACTTAAAGAAGGGTGATCGGCGATTTCCTTTTGAGAGCCCCTGATGTCTCTCGTTGCTCCCAATGTAAGCCCCTAGTTTATTTATTTTCATTTCTCTTGCTTTCTAAGGGCATCGATGATTTTGTGATGGTTTGTATTTTGCAGTACTGTGATGGTGTCCCTGTGATGAGCGCCAAAGTAACGCACGTTGATGCCTTAGGGACACAACAATCTATGAGTATTGAGGAGGTCAGGGATGCCTCCATACTCGAGTTGTAGAAGATTCCCCTAGATTGATAAAGGTTAGGCTTTTTTCCCCTTATTATTATTATTATTTTTTTTTGCTTTTTCCTTTGCTTATCGTTCCCTCTTCCTATATAGATTCAATCAGGAGGAGAGCATAGTGATGATTCGGGTAGTGGTTAGGCTGAAGGCCACTATTTGCCCAATCAGGTAATAGCGCAGCTGTCATTAAGAAAATGATGTGATTGAGATACAATCAGTGTTCCTTAGTTATCTTTTTTAGGTTAATTGTTTCTTCTTTTCTTTGTATATTTAATGTATATTTTTTTATGTTCCTAGAAATTTTGAAGAAATGAATTTAATTGAATTTGGATAGCACACTCACCCCTTGCTTTTTGATGTGGGAATTTTTTGAAACAAAAGAGGATGATTTGGGAGGAAATTCAACAGAAAGAAAAGAAGAATAAAAAAAGTAAAAGGGTTACCAGTTTTGAGCTAGAAAGAGCCTATTTTTTTCATAACCACAACTGACTTAATCAGGGAATGGGAGTGTGTCATGGGTGACATCAATATCAAAATCAACAGGCAAAAAAGATATTTCAACCAAATGGTCCCATCTAAAAAGGAAAGAGAAAAAAAGAAAATAAGAACCAAGGGAAAAAAAAACAAGAGAGAAGAGAAGATTGAAAATAAAAGAAGCTTGAAAAGAAGAAGAATAAGGAAAGGAAAAAAACTGTTGATTCACCCAAACCTCATCAATTGAGGATTTCATAAGAGTTAGTTGAGCCTTTGCATCAATTTCCTTCCTTTAGCACCTTAATGTTGAAGTTTGCGTTAAGAAGTCCTCCTGGATGCATATCTCCTTTAAGCTGAATGTTTTTACTCTCAAGCTATGAGTAGCCTGATTCCACATTATGAGGTAACCTCTTTGAGGCACGATTGTGAATATTCATGAAGGCTCATGTTCATTTGATCCATTGGTCTTAAAAAAGGAAAAAAAATAGTGGTTGGCCTATAAATCTGAAAAGGTGCACTAGACAAAAGGAGAATAGAAATAAAACCTTGGTTTTTAAGGATTGCCTCGTCCTACCAAATTAGATTTGGACAAACCATTCACTTACTCTATCATTTCTTCGTAATCATCACAACCTCTAATCATACCACCATTCTAAAATTTAGGACTCTTCAACTAACGTCACAAATTTAAGAGTTGGAAACTCATTTCTAATTTTAAGAGCATCCAACAGGGGGTTCATTAGGACAAGGGGCTCCCCCACATTTGCCTAGCCAACTAGGGCTTCCATCACGGTAAACATCTCCTAACAAAGGAATAACCATGTTGTTTATACCAAACAAGGAGCCCCTCTAACTTCTCTACATTTTTGTGGCCAATTAGGGCTTCTTCATGTTAAACACTTCCAGACAATGGAAAAACCATGTTCATTATATGAAATGAAGGGCTGCTTTAGGCAGCACCAACAAAAGCATTTTTGCCTGTAATATCCATAGGGCTTTTGTCACAACAAATAGAAATTGGGGTCTTATTTAGAAGGGTCTTATTTAGAACAGGAGTACTCTAATACAAAATTGAGGTCACTACTTTATTAAAAAGAGAATTCCCTATCTTGGGTAACTTATACCCTATGACCTGCCTAACCCAATAGTCTCTTAACATTTTACCCCTCATCCTGCAATAATTGCAACCTAGGCTATAGAATGTCACCATGATTAACCCATCAGTCACTTGTACCTTAATTGGGCCATACCCAATGGAGACCGGACTTAGCATGAGACCTTCACCTACATGCACACAAGGCTAGGTCATTATATATTGTGCAATTAGCATACATTCATAGTTCCACTTAGGCTAACAAGTGCACCTGCGTCTGTATATGAATTTTCATCCTATTTACTAGCTCACCCTTTGCCTTATTCACTAGGGAACCCTAGATCAAAGAATTGCTCAATCAGGCATGGCATGGGGCCTATAAGAAGGGTATGCAACCCTGGTTAATCGAAAATCTACAATCAATTCGAAAGACGTCTGTCCTTTGACTTTCAGTTTAATTAGCTCAAGCAAAGTAGGGGTTCCACCCTCATAGCAAATTTTATGCAAGTATCATTGCCCTTAAAACATAAGGAATAATTAACCTACATCCCTATAGAAAGAACATCTATCTAACTTTAGGTCGTAGGTAACTAGGTCTAAGAGGATCATGCCACGTAGGACACTTCATCATTTTTGTCCTAACATAAAAGGAGATCTCAACTCTAGGCCATGGCATAAGAGGACATTTTAACATTCTACTAGTTCCTATCAAAAAATAGATGACATTAAAGGCTGACTTGCAAAAGGTCAAAATTAGAGATTAAACATCTTAATACCTTACCAACAAGAGATCAAGAGCAAGCTACAGGTCAAACCCTAGAAATTAGGTATTTCAATGCGTAACCCATGATAAGGTGAGGATCTTGCTACAAGTATTCACGTATCACACAACAAGTTCACTAGGATCTCCATATAAGTTTCAAGGCTTTCATACCACCAAGTCCATAGGGATCTAGTTACAAATCTTCAAGCCCTTATGCTACTAAGTGCACAAGGATTTGGCTATATGTCTTCAAGCTCTCATGCTATTATGCTCAGTAGGATTTGCCTAGAGGTCCTCAAGTTATCATGCCACCAAGCTCACAGAGACCTAGTTACTAGTGTGATTAAAAAATACGAAAGCAAAAAACTGAACCAAAAAATTGGTTAACCAGCTTGATTTTTCTGAAGAATTCGGTTCGGTTAACCAAATCGAAAAAATTACGGTTTCAATTTTGATTCGAGTCTGGTCATTTCAAATTTGGTTGACTGAAACAAAAACTTCAATTTTTTTCTTAAAAATTCTAAATTAAGTATTAATCAAATGCAGATTGTATAGTCATAAAAAGACAAGACTGAATATACAATATTGGGAAAATTAATATTTAGTTCTTAAATATTTAAATTAAATAAAAAAGGAGTGAAAATTTAAAGTTAATAATTTGAATTTACAGTTAACTAGTAACCCAACTAAAAATCCAGTTAACCAAACTGAAAAATTAGTTAACTATGCTTTTGATTCGATTGCCATTTGTAGTTTTTTTGAATAGGAAAATTTAGTTAATCGAAAACTGATTAATCGAAAATTTCAATTCAATTTTTGGTTCATAATTTGCAAACCGAATTTTCGATTAAGTGATTCTCTGTCAACCGGATTTTCTGGTTAACCGATTTTGATCACTGCTAATTGTAGGTCCTCAAGCTCTTAGGATACCAAGTTCACAATGATCATTCAAGCCCTCATGCCACCAATCTCAGAAAGTGAAAGGTCAAGTTCAGAAGGGCTGGACCAGCGAAAGATCCACTAGATCGATGAAAGGTCAAATTTAGAAGCACTAGGCCAGTGAAAGATCCGGTAGATTAGCCGAAGGTTAAAAATTCAAAACTATTTGACTGGAAAAATGTCAAATCTCATAATTGCTAGATCGAAGAAAGGTCCAATGGATTGGTAATAGGTTAAATTCATACCCGTCAGACTGGCAAAAAGGTCCTAGACCAGTGACAAGTTAAATCTTAAGATTGGTAGACCGACGAAAGTTCATTTCAGAATGGCTAAGCCAGTGAAAGGTCCACTAGACCTGCAAAGTTCAAATCTCAGGTCCGCTAGGCCGGTGGAAGGTCCACTAGACCAACAAAAGGTCAAATTCAAAATACTAGACCAGTAAAATGCCCAATAGAATAGTGAAAGATTAGAAATTTAGAACTGTAGGTTGGCAAAATTCTGCTAGACCTACAAAAGGTCAAATCTTAGAATTGCTAGACTGGCAAAAAGTCTACTAGACCAATAAAAGATCAAATTTAGAACAATTAGACCAGCAAAAGGTCAAATTTTAGGATCATTAGATTGGTAAAAGATCAATATTCGCCTACATCATGGCAAA
>NCQT01052160.1:21892-33525 GCA_002740465.1 Stenocereus thurberi | reverse complement strand
TCCTATCAAGCCATAGTTGCTAGCCACATCAGGTCTGTTCTTAACCACTAAAGTGCCTTAACCACCGAATAGTGTCCGAGTCTTGCACAACATCATAGTTGCATCATATGAACCCTAACATGTACACATGCATCCATCTGCATCCATTCATTCATTTACTTAGTACATGCATCTATCATCTGTCATTTCATTCTATGCTTTCTTAGGCTTAACATATGTTCACTAGGCACACATGCAGAAGCTTAGCATTCATGCACTATAAGCACATTAGCTTCTGTACTCCTAGATATAATCCATACATGTGCCTATACACATATACATGTATCACATGCTATTGATGTATACATATACACATTCATGCACTCACATATCTCATTTTTAGAACATATCTCACTCTCGGGGTTTCATTTTGGGATACATTACCCTCTTGGGATTTTTAGCCCAAGATAATTACGGCTTTCGAATTTTTGGTCTCGAGATAAACATCTTACTCTCAAAATCTTCATCTCAAGATATATTGCATATTTGAGATCTCCATCAAGACATGTTGAATTCTCGAGCTCCTCATCTCAAGGCATATTGCCTTTTATCCTGATACACTGCTCCATGTTACTACATGGACTCACATTTATGGTCCACATATGAGCAAAAAACCTAAGTCCTCGTAATGAGAAATTGATCGCATCTCATCTTCCCGTTTTGCAGTATCCTGACAAAAATGTAGGAAGATAGGTCATTTCTTGTTGCAATCTTTAATTGGTTGAATCCTTTTCCGTTAGTCGTACGTGGCTAGAAATTCTCTCATCATAGTCTTAGGTTACTAAGCATTCTCTCATCTTAGTCATGTCGTAGGTAACTAGACATTCTCTCATCTTACTTATAGGTGACTAGACATTCTTTCATCTAAGTCGTGGGTGACTGGACATTCTCATCTTAGTCGTAGGTAACTAGACATCCTCTCATCTTACTTATAAGTGACTAGACATTCTCTCATCTGAGCCGTGGGTGACTAGACATTCTCTCATCTTAGTCATAGGTGACTAGACATTCTATCATCTTAGTTGTAGGTGAATATACATTCTCTCTCTCTAGTCGTAGGTGGCTACATATTGTCTCATCTACGTCATAAAAGGCTAAAATCATCTTCTCCTAGCCGTAGATGGTTAAAATTCTCTCACCATATTCTCAGAGCTACCCTTTCTTAGTTATAAGTGGCTAGAACCCTCTTTTCATAATGTTAGATGGCTAGAACTTCCTTTGTCGGATTGTAGGAGATGGATTCTTTTCGTTCCTAATTGTCAGTGGCTAGACGTCTTCTCATCCTTGCCTTAGGTGGCTATGCTTTCTTTTATTTAGTCCTAAGTGACTAGAAATTGTGTTTTCTTGGTCATAGGTGACCTTTTATTTCATTCTCTTTAGTTGTAGTGGCTATACATCTTCTCATCCTAGTCCTAGGCGGCTATACTTCTCTTTGCGTGGTCCTAGGTGGCTAGAAATCGAGTTTTCCTGATTACAAGTGACCATTCATTCATTTATATTTTGTCATATGTGGCTAGGCATCTTGTCATCCTAGTCCAAGTTGGTTATACTTCCCTCTCCTAATCCTCAGCAGCTAGGGATCAAGTCTTCCTGGTTGTGGGTGACCATTCATTCTTTTTCAAGTAATAGCTGACTACGCATCTTTATAAGCTAATATATAGGAGCTTAGAACTCTTTCTTCCTACTCATAGGGGGGCTAGACCTTTCTCATCATCATAGTCATAAACACCCATCACCAAGCCCTATGAGGCTAAATCCCTTTCTTTCTTGCTATAGATCGCAGGAGCCTTTATCCTAGTATTAGGAGGTTAGTCTTATAGAAGGGACCTAGGTGGACCCCTTTATTTTTCCCTAACCATATGAGGTTGGTCCAGTAGGAGAAACCCTATGTGGGCATCTTTTTTGTCCTAGTCGTAGGAGGTTGGTCTTATAGGAGTGACCCAAGGTGGACCTCTTTCTAGTCGTAGGAGGTTGGTCTTGTAGGAAAGACCCTAGCTGGATCCCTTCCCTTTTGCCCTAATTATAGGAGGTTGTTATTTTATGAGATACCACAGGGGGGCCCCTTCTTTTTGTTCCAACCTAGGAGGTTGGCCTTGTAGGAATTACCTTAGGCAGACTCGCAGCTCCTTTCACTCTAGTTGTACATGGTTGGCCCTATAGGTGAGACCCTTAGAAAGCATATATATACATTTAGATCTTTGTTATCTTGGGACCACAGGAACTTAAAGAAACCTTCTTTGCATACATCTCACCAAGATTTAAAAATTTTTTTCCTTCTTTGCATACATCTCACCAGGATTTAAAAAATTTTTTCTCTTAAGTGACCCCTTTAAATTCACTCCTATAATTGCATACATCCTTGCATGACATTGTGTCCTTAACCCTTTGTCCTAATGGCATCGGTCAAAGTGGGGCCTGTAGTGAGCACCAAATTAGTGCCTTCAGAATTTTAGGCTAACTTCATATTTGCATGTCCTATGCATTGTCCTCCGGTGATGACAATTACCACCGAGGATGAAGCAATAATATGCTTGAATTCCTCGTTGCTAGTCTGTACATAATAAATATTTCATTATTGCAAAAATTCCAAAAGAAATTAAAGAAGCATTTGAAAACCCAATATCTTTAAAATAATTTTTAAAAAACCCTAATTTTAGAGCAATTTGCAGGCATGGAGGCTTCAACCATGACCTAGAGCATGGCACAGTAGGAGTAGGACTAGTAGAGTGGTGGATTGGCTTTCACTAATCTACTGTAAAACAATCCATTTGATCATTGAACATCAAAACATCCTAACCCAAAGTGCAAGGAGGCAGCATAATCCCAAGTGCCATCAACACTCAACCGTAAGTTTTAAAGTCGTAGCAACTATCATCGAGCCCCATAATCATACCAATAATGCTTTCTCATGAGTTTTACCTTAGGTTCAGCCTTAGACTAGGCCAAAGTGTACATGAGTCTACATGAATTGATTCTTGTTTAAAAGAGCTTTGCACCAATATAACATAGCTTAATTCTGATAAGTAACCAAAAGGTTGCAAACTACGAGATGTGCATAGAAATCGATACCTCTTCGCTATTTTGACCACAACTCCTTATGTACTTCTGTAAAATTTACAAAAGTTGATCCATTGGACACTAGAAAAGAAAGTCAATGCCCGAAAATATTGATATTATTGCAATGACCAGCCAAGCGACATAACTTAGACCCTAAGGGCTACTGTCCGGCCGTAGTGGCTACAGCTTGGCCTATCCACTTGCTGTTAAGCTTGCCTTAGCCTACACTACATGTATTGATGCATATTTTGCATGTAGTGCTCAATCAACTTCTTAAATCAGCTCCAAATTGAGACCAAAATAATTTTGATTGATGTAAATAGTTCTAATTGATTATATTTCATTTGATTTGTATTTGATTTGATCCTTCTCTTGGTGAGGTGATTTATTAGGCAAGTGTTATTCCTTCACTATAAAAGGAGAATCTCTCCCTTTTATTTACCATTATATTCTACCTAGAGGAAACTCTACACTTTTCTCTTAGATCGTTCACTACCTAGGAAACACACACACACACACACACTCTCTCTCCCCCCCTCCCTACCTGCCTCCCACCCCAGGCACTTTCTTCTTCTTCTTCGAAAAAATATTTTCAAGTGGCACAACTTATCCTGAATTCTTACTCTCAACTGGTCTAGCTTTTTCATACTTGGGAGAAAGGAAATCAAGGATTGTTGCTTTTCCAACCACTAAGATCAAGGCCGGCCCTTAGGGCCATTAATCAAAGAAAATAAATTGGCTTACTTTTTATTGCATTCTATCATTCTTGTTATCTGCAACCATTTTTTCCTTTGATCTCTTTGATTTGCATATTTGTTTTAGCATTTTTGAGGAAACCCTAGGTTTATTTATCGCAGATAAGTTACAGAGGTGTTATAGAACCCTTTCTAGAATAATTTCACTATGTGATAACTATTGCAGGCTTGGTAAGGCCTTGGCAGGTAAAAGCCTTTATGGTTTTTTATAGAAGCACAAGCCAAAATTATTACTCTATTAGAGACTAAACTGAGTAGTTGGGGATGAAGAAGTTGAATGAACGAATCCTTTCTTCCAAAGACTAGACTTAAAGTGGTCCTTCTATGGATTAAAGGGGTCATTCAGGTGCTTTTGTACTAGTATGATCAAATACTCCATGCTGCGAATTCAAAAGATAGGTTACATCCTTCAAGAGCATGCCCTTTCATGTTGCACCTTTAATAAAAATCAAGAATCAAGAAGCTTTAAATACTTCAATCTAATCCAGGTAGCCTTAGTATTAGCCGTAGTATTAAGGAAATAGTTATTGTAAACAAATATTGTAATTATTTTTTATTTCCAATTTTTGTATCACTCGGTTACTTGGGAGAAAAGGTAGGGCTAGAGTTTGAGTTTTATTAGAATTTTGCTTCTATGATTCCTGTATTATTTAAGCCATGTTACATGGCCATGAATAATAATGCATGAGGAGTAATTTCTTCATTTAATCCAACTCAGTTTATTTCATCGTATCAGAGCCTCATCTCTTAAAAATCTCACCATGACCAAGGACAGTAAAGATGCGCCCTTCATCATAACAAGCCAATCTGCCTACTTTCTTCATCCTTCAAACTCTCCAAGAGCCATTATAATCACAATAAAATGTGACAGGAGGAATCACAATTTATAGGAGATGGCGGTGAAAACATCATCGAAATCCAAAAATAAACACGGTTTTATTGATGGTTCTATCACCAAACTACAGCCTAAAGATGGACTAATTACTGAAAAAGGTTAAGGCTTGGGAGACGGTGAAGTCAGTGATAGTGTCATGGATAATGAATTAATTGATCCTAAACTTCTTAAGAGTATGGCTTATGTTGACTCTGCCCAGAAACTATGGGAAAACATTCAGAAATGGTAAACAATTCCAAACATACCCATAATTCATAGGTTGAATGCGGAAATTGCTTCTTGTAGGCAAAACAAGCAAGATGTAATGGATTTCTTTTTAAAGCTCATTGGACTATGTAATCACCTCGAAGGATATGTCAAGATACCGGCGTGTACTTGCCGAGCAGTAGCCAAAATAGCGAAAATTTTGGAAAAAGGCAAGGTCCATCAATTTTGGATGATGAGTCATACTCTATTGGGAGGAATCAGATTCTAGCCATGGAACCCTTATCTTCAATAGATAAAATCTACAATATGTAGTAGAAGAAGCACCAGACATGCGTGATGGCTGACTAAGATATCAAGACCGAGAACATTGCTGCCTTTGTTGTGACTCACTTGGCTCGACCAAGTGCTATGCAAGGTGAGAGGATAAGCTACAAGCATTGCAAAAAAACTGGGCATGAAGAAGCAAACTGCTATGAACTCATAGGTTATCCACCGGGATGGAACAACCAAGGAGGTAGATGCAGTAGAGGAAGAAATTGAGGTAGACATGGAGGCGGCTGAAGCACGTTGGGCGAGGACGAGGCCATGAAGCAGCGAACTCAGCACAAGTGCACTGTTGATTCTGCAATGTTTGCCGAGGAAAATCACATCACTATCATGGATGGCTTTACCACCGAGTAGGTATATCGACTTCTGAGTCTCACTGAAACTCCGCAGTCAGGCTGTAAAAAATTATCAAGTGAGGAAATTTGGCTACTCGATTCTAGGCCATCGTGTCATATGGCAGGATCATTAAGTTCACCGTGTGACGTCTGCAATTAAGAACGAATCCCCATCGAGCTATAGAATGGGACTGTGACCATGGCTACCAAACGAGGGACTACACACTTGAATCCAAATTTGAAATTAAATCTTTTTTTTTTGGTTCCCGACTTAAATTGTAGCTTGATTTCTATAAGGCAATTAATTGAAGAAAATTGTTGCAACATAACATTTACTAAAGAGTTGTGTGCGATATAGGACCTTATTACGAGGGACTTTATTTGAGTGGTGGGCCAAGAAGAGTACTTGAAGAATTCATCATTGGCAAAGATTCAAGTGAACAAAGTGGTTTCTTATGATACATGGCATTGTGGATTACGGCTATCAAATAGGTCAGGTCAAGTTAAGTTTGTGTTCGTATCAAACTTAATTGGGTTGAGGCATCCTTGACCTGAACTTAACCCATTTATTAAACAAGATGAAAATTTTGACTTGTACCCATTTACTTTTTAAATAGGTTGACCTGAAATTTATCTATTAATATATTTAATATAAACAGGTCAAGATCAGGTTATCCGGTTACCTATTTACCTGCTTAACATTTTGACTAAAGTATGATTATTGAGCACTATGAATCAATTTTTTGTGTTCAACATACCATCACAATACAACTATTATCCATGATCCACAAGAATCATAACCAGGGGTGGAGCCAGGATTCAAACCAAGGGGGTGAGATTAATAATACACATAATATAAACTTTAATAGTTCTAAAAATGAAGTGCATAGCTACTACATTCAAGAAAGTTGAGTATTTTTGAGAATTACCTCAAATTGGGATTTGGGATTTAGGAGTTAGGAAGAGAGCTGAGGAGGAGTGGAAGCGGCTGCCGGCACAAGTGGCGGGCCTGGGGGCCGGCGGCTAACTGCAGAGAGTGAGAGAGAGAGTAAGCGAGCAGGGGCTAACAAGAGTCGAGAGGTGAGCAAAAGATCAGAAAGAGTCAAGAGGCAGTCGCATAAATTAGAGAAAATAAATGTCCAAAACTCAAAAACAAACATAGAAGGAACCGTAGAAGCATAGTGGCAGATGACAAGAGTCAAACCCGCGACCACCTGAAATAAGGGGGCAACCGACCATCCTGCTAAGCACAAGTTTGCAAAATGTATCTGAACCAATTAATATATATCTACTTTTTTATCCACAAAAATATCTCATATTTAATTCCCCCCCTCCCCAAAAAGCTAGGGGGTCAATTGACCCCTTTGCCCCAATGTAATCCACCTATGACCATAACCCCAAAACAAAGATCGACTTAATCAAACCTCATGTTTTCACGATCAAATATACATGATACATAGGTAAAAAGGTCAATCTATTTAACTTATTTAATTAAACGGGTTAAATAGATATTTTTTCATATCAAAAAACCCAACCTGAACCTAACCCAATTAATTAAACAGGTTAAACGTGTTAACCCATTTAATTAAATGAGTTAAAAATCTTTACCCAAACCCACTAAATTTCGTGTTCGATTCGGGTCGCGTTGGTCATCATGTCGGCTTAGCTTTTGATAACCCTATTGTAGATTAGGGCATCCGTCAAGACAAGCTTTATCAAATTTTTCTAGCGTTGGTAGTTTTAGTAGTAAAAATGATCCATACAATGTGTGCCTAAGGGCTAAACAAACACATATGCCTTTTTCCGTTACTGAAAATAAACTTATAAATTGTTTTGATTTTATTCATTGTGACATATAGGGTACATATCGTGTTAAGTCTTTTTCAGGTGCTCAATATTTCTTTGGTATAGTTGATGATGCTAGCTGGGGTGTTTGGGTTGATCTAATGAATGAAAAGAATGAAGCTTTACAACTCTTGATGGATTTTTGTACTATAGCAAATACAGTTTGGGGCAAAAGTGAAAAATGTTGGGAGTGATGATGGTGCTGAGTTTACATCCAATCCTATGAAAAGATTTTATGGGGATAATAGAATTATTCATGAAACAAGTTGTGTAGACACTCCTCAACAGAATGGTAAGGTTGAAAGAAAGCACCGTCACATTCTTAATGTTGCAAAAGCTTTAAGATTTCAGGATCATCAACCTTTAGAACTTTGGGGAGAATGTGTTTTGACTACTGCTTATTTAAATAATAGAAGTCCTTCTGCGATTCTTCAATGGAAAACTCCTTATGAAATACTCTTTAAAGTCAAGCCTAAAGATAAGTTTGCATCTGGAAGTCAAAAGTGCATATTTGTGGGATATCCCTTTGGTAAAAATGGATGGAAGATTTATATTTGGAAACTGGAAATATTTTTGTTAGCCGTGACATAATATTCCCATGAGGAGATATACCTATTTGCTTAGGCACAAAATAATGAATGGGTGAAACGAACAACTTTGGGCAGCAAGAAAACATGTATGTGAAAGATGACTATAATGCTTCTATGAGACAAGGGAGCTTGGGCCAATGATGTGCCTAATTTCATTAATCTGGGTGAAATTGGTGGATGAAACCAAGATGTTGGAGCGTCTGGGTCACAAAAGCCCACCAATCCAGCAAGCAGAGAACGTCCAGAGCGAGAAAGCCCGTGTCTAGTACCAGCCGGGAATGATTCCTGGAGCGAAAATTGGGCCGCGGGAGTCCAAAAAAGTAGCAGAAAGGGGGAGTGATTTGCCAACAGCACCAAACTGAGGGAAACAAACTCACAAAATTCCAAGCCACTTGCAAGATTATATTTGCTACTTTGCATCCATAAAAGACCCTTCTGCAAAGGCTGCATCTTCACTCCCTAATGTCTCCTCAGGTAAACCTTATTGCATAGGTCATGATGCGATAAATTTTCTAAAGCGCATAGAAATTGTTTGGCTAGTGTTTCTAAACTTGTGGAGCCCATAATTTTCCATAAAACAGGACCCTAAGTGGAGAGAATCCATGATAAAAAAAAAAAAAAATTGAAGCTCTTGAAGAAAACAATGCATAGAGTGTTGAGACATTACCACTAGGGAAGAAGCCCATTAACTACAAATGGGTATTTAGAGTCAAGTACAAGTCCGATGGAAGCATTAAGAGATATAAGGAACGGCTAGAAATTCAAGGGGACAAGCATATTAAAGGTTTTGACTATAACAAGACATTTGCTCCAGTTTCCAAAATGACGAGTGTAAGAACATTCCTTGCAGTAGCAGTCACAAAAGGATGGGATTTACAACAAATGGATGTAAATAATGCATTTTTACATGGGAGCTTGACGAGGAAGTTTGCATTACTATGCCACGGGATTTCATACATCTAATCCAAACAAAGTATGTAGATTACGAAAGTCTCTCTATGGTTTGTAATAAGCCCCTCCTTAGTGGTTTGCCAAACTATCTTTAAAACTTTAGAATATGGACTCACTCATTTTTATGCGGACAATTCACTTTTTACTTATAAAAGAGGTGAAAAGTTCACGGCACTCTTCGTCTATGTGGATGACATTGTCCTTGCAAGTAATGATCCCAAGTTATGCACAGATTTCAAGGCATATTTGGACAAATGTTTTTGGGAATAGATGTTTTAAGAAATTCCCAAGGATTATCTTACTATCACTCATCTAAGGCCTTTAAAATATGCTTTAGAAATAATTGACGAATGTGGGCTTTTGATATCGAAGCCAATAGACTTTCCTATTAAGATGAACCATTAGCTTGCCTTGGCTTCAGGGAAGCCTTTAGGCAATTCCACTCAATATCGCCGCTTGGTAGGGAGATTGATTTATCTTACTCTCACTCATCTAGAACGATCTTATGCAGTACAAATACTAGCTTAGTTTATGGAAGATCCTAAGGAGGATCATATGGAAGATGCACACAGAGTTCTAAGGTATTTGAAAGGTAATCCTAGACTGTAACACCTGGAATTTTATCCCCTTCGTTAAGCTAATTTATATCGTTATAAATTGAACTAATATTGATGAAGTCTGCCCGAGTACTGATTTTATTGCAAGGAATATTAGTATTCTCATTATTATTAGTTTTATTGGTATTAAGGATTTTTATCGGACACTACATTGAGCAGATTTCTGAATACGACTAGAATATCGAACCGTGAAAACTATCCTGCAATTTATTGAATCGAACCTTAATATGTGGTTTCTTGATTTTCTAAAGCTTATTGATTTATACGTAGTTTATTAATTATATAATGAATAGTTTATTGATTATCTAAAGCTATCGACTATATAAAACTTGTCGACTATATATAGCTCATTGATTACATGTATTCATAATTTATAGTGCTTGTATAGAAATGATATAGTTATGAATGCTTAATTACCTAATTCCTAAATGCTTCTAAATATTTTATCGATCGCATGTTTTCATTGACAAGTCATTGGTAATGAATAACCCTAAATCATCGGATTGATGATATTAAGTAATAAGCATAGGTTACATTGCATTAATTGGATTTTTAGTGTAACCAACCCAGTATCCCTGTTAAAGGTTACATAGAACTTCAACTTTCGTGTTTCAAAGGTCAGTGTTGATTGCTCTGTCAGTAGGCAGAGACTTCAGAGTTCGGTGTTTCATAGTTCTGCCACTAGACAGAAGTTTCAAAGTCCAAAGTTCATAGTTCTACTACTAGGCAGAAGTTTCAAAGTCCGAAGTTAAAGTTCATAGCTCTGCCAATAGGTAGAAGTTTCAAAGTTCAAAGTTCATAGTTCTGCCAGTGCGCAGAAGATTCAAAGTTCAACGTTCCATAATTATAGTCCTATTAAATGTTTTATAGTGCATCAACTGTTTTACAGTTCTATAATTCTATCAATAGGTAGAGGATCCAAAGTCTATATATCCTATGGTTCCATCAACAAGTATATAGAGATCTTACTAATCACGTGACAAAGTATATGTTTCAATGTATGATTATCGTTCCTTGTTTTAGTGAGGAAACGTACTTCTGTACATAACTTATTACTGTATGGTATGGTGAAATCATCAGTTTAGTGATTTCATCGCATTGAGCATGACGATGGTTTTAATATTATTACTAAACTCCTGTAGCTTGTTGCTTGACAGCATCTTCAATAAAGTTTAATGACTATGTACGACATAAATTATATGTACGGAAATAAGCCTTAATAACGTACGGAAAAATGTATATAAAGTTTTAGTGATTTTCGTAACAGATATCCCAGTATGTGGTATTTATGGGTTAAACCCCTCGATTTTCATTGCGTTTATGCGTTCATATGAATGTCTCTTACCAAGTATAGCTACTTTCCAGTTTAAGCGGGTGGTGCAAAGGCCATTTCTCTTGCATTATGATTGGAACATACTGCACGATTGGTGAGTTCTTCAAAGAGAAGGAATTACGAACAGTTATCATAAGTTATGATTGCATTTAAGTATTGTTTAGGAAAAGGGGTTATCCATTGAGCGATGATTGCTCATTCCCATTTATTATTGTTCCCTTCCCAGGTCTCTGAAATAATAGATAAAAGTCAGTCCACGTAAGTTGAGATTGAGTCGTTGCTGTCCTAAGAGTAAAGTTATGAGCTTGTATATGAACTGCAAAATGTATTATGATGTAACGACGTGTAATTTCAGCTCTTGTGTGCCTATATTGCATTTCATTTAGAGTCGCTCTGTAAGACCATGTGAGCCACCATCTAAGTTGGCCAGGGCTATACTTTTCATTGTTCATTTGTTTAAGCATTGAACTGCGCTGGTTGTTATGCTCCGAGCGAGTGGCCCGTAGAGCTGTGAACTCCGGCGGGTAGCCGTTGAGTTAGTTAGCCCTTATTGTTATGTTTTTTTTTAGTGCAGGAAATTTATTGTAAGACTTTAAGTCTGAAAAATGGTCAAGTTTCAGGGGAAACTCTGCCCGTTTCATCCTAGGATTTAAAGAAAAACGCTAACACTCCTAGCCATGGG
>NCQT01052090.1:3605-14161 GCA_002740465.1 Stenocereus thurberi | reverse complement strand
TTTTTTATGATGTAATAGAATATGTTGTAGCACTTTGAGAGTACAAGAGACTATTTAAATAGATCATTCGTCCTAGAGTGCAGTCTACATTAGAATCCATCACTTCTTAGTTTGGAGGGACGTTTGAAAAGCTTCTAGCCATGCATTATTCATGTTCTTTAAGGCCATAGAAATATAGCAAAATATTTATTAAATGAGCCATCAAAAATTGGCAGTTAGCTCATTGAAGGTGTCATTTTATCTAACTGAAACTTGAAGAAAAACATTCTTTTACCTAAGCTGCTCTCCGTTGATCCAAGGTGATGATTACACGATTTAATTAAGCTATAAGTGGCTTAATTTTATACCTTATGGGATTGTCTACTATATTATACTAAGCCCATTATGATCAAATTAGTGACATCACATTTAATCACTACAATAGGCATAATAGGTATTGCTCTTTCATTTGGTCTTGTACAATCATTTTGTGTCTTTGTTAGGCAAGATGCCTTAGATTCCTAAGAAAGTGAGATGCGGTTTTGGCTGTTGGAATTCTATAAAGAGAAAGGGACGTATAAAACCATTATCTTTTCTGTAATGAAGGTCGATGACTTGCATTTGAATCGAAGAACCTAAGCTTACACTTAGTTTTCTCTCAAGATTCCTAATGGCTATATCTTGAGTTGGCGGCTCAAGTGGTGATAGACTAGGTTAGTCCAGGTCATTTACATTGTGTTTCGACATCCCAGGTGATCTAAGGTGACTGCCCAAGTGAATGCATGTTGTGGTGTTTTCATCACTTCCTGATAATCACTTGATTATCCAACTTTACCGTGACAGATTGAAGAGTCTTTGCATTTGCTATGTGTTTGAGCTTGTGTACGGGGAAGGCAAGGTGCATCAAGCAATATCAAAGCCTTCGCTACTCTCCTTGGCCACTGTTGGATCCTAAACACGACCCTACATCACCATCTAGCCTCACTTTGGAGCAAGTTACTCAGTAAGCTCTCAGAGAGAAGACTAAACTTCAGGGTAGAGTTAAGCACCTTCACGAACATCTTAGGAAGCTGATAATGGACATAAATAGGAGCATGAGAAGGTTGAGTAGCAAAAGTACATAAGATAAGTCTAGCTTAGAACCAATAGAACCAAAAAAGAAAGACAATCCCTTTTATACCTCTAGTGATGTTTCTTCCAGGGGTAGAGAAAGAAGGCATCACTGAAGACATGAAGGAGGAAAGGATGATTCAGAGTTGATATCCCTAATTTTGGGGTAAGCTTGACCTTGAGTTGTTCTTAGACTAGCTCAAATAATGAAGAGGGTATTTCAATATGAGCAAGTACCAGATGAGAAGAAAATCAAGTTGGTTACCTTGAAGCTGAGAAAGTTTGCATCTCTATGGTGGCCTAATGTGTCTGCTAAGAGAGTCAGAAAGAGAAAATGATAGGTAAAATATTGGAGGAAAATAAGGGAGAAACTTAAGGCTAAGTTTATAGAAGATCATTACCTTCAAGATAACTACCTTACACTTCACAACTTAAAGAAAGGATCTAAGAGTGTGGAGGAGTATAAAAGTGAATTTGAGTAACTATTACTAAAATGTGATCTCAGGGAAGATGAAACTCAAACTTTGGTCAGGTACTTGGTTAGCCTAGATAAGCGCATAACTTAAGTGGTGGAATTGCACCCTTACACTGCCTTAGATGAATATAGCTCTCTGGCCTACAATTCAGAGCTACAGAGGACAGTGAAGGGTTTGTAGGAGGTGTGAGGCCACCTAATAGAACCTATTCCTTCCAAAAACCCCTAACAAACCTACCAAAAGCCAACCACACACCTCAAAGTAGGAGCAATCCTCCTACTTTTTCCAAAATTCCCATTAAAATAGTCCCTGAGCCTACTAATGCAATGAGATATCTAAGGTGTTAAGAGCTAGGACACATTGGTTCTAAGCATCTAAGCAAACGGATGGTGACCTTAACTGAATACTAGACTGCTTGCGAGGTCATATAGGAAGGAGAAAAGGAAGGCAACAAGAAGACGTTTTTGATTAAAAAAAAATGTAGTAGTATAAGGAGAATCCTGCTAAGGGAGAGATGCTTGTGGTAAGAAGGACTCTAAATGGTCTTACTCCTCCTCAAAATCAAGAATAAAGGGACATCATTTTTCACACAAGATGCACCATAGGAGGGAAGCTAAGATATGTTCATCGATCATAGATGGAGAGAGCTATGCAAATATGTCTTCTAGGACCTTGGTGGACAAGCTTAAGCCCCCAAACTGTTCCGCACCTATAATCTTACAAGATCTAATGGTTGAACCATGTTAAAGGTATCTAAATCTCTTCTGAATGCTTAATTTCATTGTCTATTAGTATAAGCCATAAAGATGAGCTATGGCATGATGTGATCCCTATAGATGCTTGACATATCCTTTTAGGCAAACCATGGCTCTTTGATAGGGAGGTCATCCATGATCGCATGTTGAACATTAATGCCTTCACGAACAGCCATAAAAAGATTGCCTGCACTTCTCTTAAGCCTTCTTATATCCAAAGACCTAAAGCCAGCCCACAGTTGTCTGTTTTTCTCATCGCATTACTGAGATCTCAACTGTATGAGTTTAAGGACCTTTAAGAGATGATTCTCTTAAACTAAGAACCTACAACCACCCCAATCACAATCTAGCCCTTGCTATAACCACTACGGATTTAGTTTAAATTACTCTTTCCCACTGAAATTCACCTTGACTTGTCACTAGAAAGGTGTATCTAGCATAAGACTGGCCTTATGCCAAGGTGTTCTGCCAAACAAGCTAGCATATAAAATGAACATCGAAGAAGCAAATGAGATTGATTTAAGAAGTGGATACTATTAAACCAGAATATTGAGGCTGATGAATGGAAGACAACCTTCAAAGCCAAGGGAGGGTTACATGAATGGCTAGTTATGCCCATTGGCCTAGCTAATGCCTATCACTTTTATGAGACTGGTGAATTAGGTACTCAAACCTATGATAAGGATGTCTGTGGTTATCCAATTTAATCATATTCTTGTTTATAGTGAGAATCAAGAGGATCATGCCTATCATTTGCAACAAGTAATCCGGTTTTTATCCCAAGAGAAGTTATATGGCAACTAAAAAAAGAGTCATTTCTTTACTTCACATGTCATATTTCTTGGCTATGTTGTTTCTTTAAGCATATCGAAGTGGATGATAGTAAGGTTAAGGCCATCCAGGAGTGGACTATTCCTACCTCAGTTTAGTAAGTAGATTTAATTGGCTAACTTCTTCCTATAGAAGATTTACCAGGAATTCTAACTTAGTTAAGGCATTAATGACTGAAGTTCTTAAATGTAAGAAGTTTGAATAGACTGATCAAGCTCAAAAGGCCTTTGAAGCTATCAAGAGAAAGCCCACCAGTGCCCTATCTTAGCTCTAACTAACTTTACCCAGGTATTTAAGGTGGAATGCGATGCTTTAGGTGTAGGAATTGGATTTATGCCAAGTCAAGAGGGAATTTCATTGCCTACTTCTGTGAGAAGCTCAGAGATGCCAGAAGAAAGTTATTTACCTATGACAAGGAGTTCTACACTATGATAAGGACATTAGAACACTAGAGGCACTATTTAAATAGTGGAGGGTTCATTCTGCATTCTCGTCATGAACCTCTTGGGCTCATTCAAGGCTAGCACAACTTTAACCCTAGACATGCCAAGTGTGTTGAGTATTTATAAGCATTTAACTTCATGACCCCCCTTGAGTGAGACAAGCTTAACAAGGGGATAGATGCTCATTCTAGAAGATACCTACTCTTATTAACTCTTAATTATAGAATCTTTGGATTTGAGTAGATTAAGGAGCACTACAAGATTGATGGAGACTTCCCAAATTTGTTTGAGAAATGCTCACAGCATCCCTAAGGACTAATTCATGTTGACAATACTTTCTCTTCAAGAAAGAAGGTTGTGCACTCGAAAGAGTGAGTTAAGGGAACTGCTAATCCAGGAGATTCATGGATGAGCTCTAGCGGGGCACTTCAGCGTTGAGAACACTCATTCCATGATGAAAGAAGGCTACCACTAGCCTAAGGTGACTAGGGGTGTTGATTACTTTATCAAAAGGGTCTTTGCTTGAGCCAAGAGTCATATGTTACCGCCAAGGTCTTTACTCTCCATTATCTTTTCCTTTAGCCCCTTAGGAAGATTTTTTGCTTGGACTTTATCACAAGATTGAATCGGATACAAAGAAGTAAGGATTTTATCATTTTGCTAGCTAAAAAGTTTTCACAAATGGCTCATTTCATTCCATGTCATACCACCTATGATGTCTCAAAGGTAGGGAACCTATATTTCAGGGAAGTTATAAGGTTGCGTAGGATCCCTGAGAGGAAGGTGTCCAGCGGGGACACCATGTTCTTGAGTCAATTTTAGCTCACTCTATGGAGAAAGATGGGGCCTTTCTTAAATCCATCACAAGTTATCACCCTCAAATAAATTGACAGAATAAGGTGACAAACAGAACCCTAGGTACCTTGTACGGTATTTGTGAAAAAGAATATCAATGGCTGGGGTGGGCTTCTTTCGTATGTTAAATGTGTATGCAACAGATCACCAATGAAAGCTGCAAAGAAGTCACCGTTCTAGGTTGTGTATGGACACAACCCCCTCATCGCTCTAGATTTGGTTCCAATACCCACCACTACTATGTTTAGACGGGAAATAGGAAAAAGAGTGGGAAAAGGAGATTAGGGAGCTTTATGTCAAGGAAAGGGAAATAATTGAAAAGAGTAATAAGCTAGTAAAACGTTAAGCCAACAAGCATAGGAAGGATGCTTACTTCCAACCTATGGTCCTAGTATGGATTCACCTTATAAAAGAGAGGTTTCCTACAAAACGAAATCCAAGTTCATGCCAAAGATCAAGTGGATCATTGGAGATATTAGAGAGGATTGGCCCTGATGATTACAAGTTGGACATTTCAGGGGATCTCAGCCTTCTTTATTGTGGCTGATTTCAGCCTACACTATGCAGAAAATGAAGAGCTACCTAGTGTGAGGGAAAACTCTTCTCAATCAAGGGATGCCAATGGAGATCAAGGCACCAAGAAGGTAGAGGAGGAAAATAAGGGGAGTCCGCATCTAGAAGAGGTTGAGGAAGTCATGACATTAGTCAAGGGTAGCTTGCAATTCACAATTAATTTCACTCCGAGCTCATATCGTTTCTACCACGCGTTAGTGAGAATGGTTAGCTTGATCACGATAAGGGGCAACCTACCAGTCTCCCTCCCACTTAGCTTAGCTTGTTTATGATCTAGTAAAAGCAGCATTTTGAGAGAACAAAAGAAGGTCTAAATAGATCATCAATCCAAATAGTGCAATCTCGATTAGAATCCAGCATTACCCAATTTGGAGGGACATTTGAAAAGCTTCTAGCCGTGCTGTGTTGTTGTGCTTTCAGACCCTGATAGTACACCAAAATATTTATCAAATGGCTCCTTAAAAAGTTGGTAGTTAGCTCGACTAAGGTCTTCTTATCTAGCTGAAGTTTGAAGAAAAACACCCTTTTACCAATGTTGCTTTTTGTTGATGTAGGGTAATGATTGCAAGATCTAATCAACCTATAAGTGGCTTTTTTTTTCCTTTTAAGAAATTATATGACGTATTACACTAAGCCATTTATGTTTAAATTAATGACACCTCATTTAATCCCTAGAGCAAGCAGAATAGGTGTCAGTCTTTCATTTGAACTTGTCTAATCATTTTATATGTTTCCTAGGCCAAATTGCTTAGCTTTCTTAGAGAGTGAGATGAAAGTTTAGCTATTGGAATTCTAAAAAGAGAGCAAGACATACAAAACATATCTTCCTTTTATAATGAAGGCAGATCACTTGCATTTGAATCAAAGATCTTAAACTTACACTCAATTTTCTCTCAATTCTTATATTGGTTGCATCTTGAGCTAGTAGCTCAAGTGGTGATAGACTACGTGAGTTTAGCTAATCTAGTGGTGTTTCTATGTCGTAGATGATCTAAGTTAACTGCCCAAGTGATTGGAAGCTTGGTGTTTCTACATCACTTGCTGGATCAATTGATTATAAACCTCTGTCTTGATAGATTGATAAGCCTTTATATTTGCTGTGTTTCTAAGCTTACGTGAGGGAAAAGCTGGGTACAACAACACCCCTTAACCCACACTACTTTGGTGATGTCATCCTTTATGATGTTCTAGGATATAGTTGATCACCTCTTGGGGAGTGAGGTTGTCCACTTCATACTCTCCTGGTTGTTTTTGATGTAATTGTTCAAGATCCTTATATCCTTTCTCTACATGCTCATTTTATCAAGTGTTGTCTTTCTTCTTTTGTCTTTCTTTTAATCTTTGGTAGTTGTAAATAATATGGTTCCTCCTCTTCAGTTTCTAAAATTGAGACTACGCATTCAACTTATTAGACACAACCATTGATTTCTGTAAGTGAATTTATTTAAGAAAAATCCAATGTTAAGTGCCTAACATAATCAAAATTCAATAATTAAACAATCAAGTAGTCAAAAAGAGCAAGGAGAAAATCCTTCATGTGCTACTACTTCCATTTAGTAGCAA
This sequence comes from Stenocereus thurberi, assembly GCA_002740465.1. Taxonomy (NCBI): domain Eukaryota; kingdom Viridiplantae; phylum Streptophyta; class Magnoliopsida; order Caryophyllales; family Cactaceae; genus Stenocereus; species Stenocereus thurberi. Next base: position 7,576 of record NCQT01052090.1, on the reverse strand, counting down.
AAGCAAAAGCAACCTATAGTGAAGTTCTATGTCAAGACTTTCATTAACGACGGAAGCAACCAAGCACATAGGTTTTGATAACAAAGATATTTGATTGAAAATGTGAACACTTAGCTACCACAAACCACCAAAAAAAAAAAAAAAGAAAAACCCACATAGACTAGTATGAGGTTAATGGGTAGAAATCCCATGTTTATGTAGATGGTATGAGTGAGGAAGAGAAAATCATAAGAGTGCACGGGTTTACTGAGGGTTCTTTATCTTCAAAATATGTAGATGTGCTTAAATCACCTTCCAAACTTACCTCTATTGAATGCAAAATACTTATTGACAAAGTGAAAGCCAAAATCGATCATATGCAGTCGGGATTCTGCCCATTAATTATTTCAATCTCGTACAGGTTGATTACATTTTGGTCTTCCATATTTATTCTTTCCCAAGCTATTATAAAAAAAATTAGAACACCTTTTGCTTAAAATACCGATAGAGTTCTATTGATCAAAATAGCAAACATTCCTTTGTGGCATATGCTAATATGGGGAAAAAATGTGCAAAATCATGATAGGCTTCTTGTTGCAACAACCTACTTATAGATTCAATACCAAATTAATGAATGGTTGGCTTTATAGGGATGATGAACGACCAAGGTGGTGTAAACAAGCTTGGAATAGTAGAAGCATCTCACAAGTTTCATATTGTGCTGCTCTAGCCGCAAAAGCTTCTTGTCAAGCAGGGAAATGTAGAGTATTTACCTAATATTTATGTGCAATATCGTTTGTTATGAACAGATGGAAACTATGAATAACCTGTTCTTTGAATGCAATCATTGATACTATAGCATAGATGGATTATGATTACCAATGGACCAACCTTACGTAACTAACTAACTATTTCCATTGTTCAGGATTGACTTGCTCAGGTGGATTACTCGCCTGTCCACTATAATAGCATAATCATTGGATGTTTTTTACTTCAAATCATAGCATCATTTCCTATACCAGACCTTGTAATTATGCTTAATTTCCTTTGCTACATAATAACCTTAAGGCAATTTAATCCTATCCAACCTATACACTGCAAATTGTTAATGATGAAAAAAGTGGAGGGCGTCAAAGATGGGATAAAGTTAGTAGTAAGGTGAAAACCTTCAGCTTCATGAAGAATTGTCTTTTCTTATCTTCATGTATACGGATCCACTTCCCAACATCCAATGACATGCATTCTTTCATCAAGTAGCCAGCCTCACTAATGAATTGAGTGCCATTGTTACTAACAACATGCATAAGCTTTAGTGGGATTTCATTATCCACTTGTCTTTGATTAGCCTCCCTTTGCCTTTTCCATTTTTGGCATTTTGTTTTCCCATGTCTAGTTGAGATAGCTGGAGTAGAAATAACATAAATATAGTGATAAGAGAACCTTGCACATCATTGAAGATGAAATTAATGGAAAACCTCTATGCTCAAAGGATTTAATTTGGTTGTATCCTTGTTGCTATGGTTTATAATGTTGTTCATAATTTTATCGACTTTTGCATTTCAAAGTCTAAGACTACACTTCTAGAATTTCTCAAGAAGGTTAGGCATGCTTGAAAGTATTTATAATCTTGAATTCTACATCTTTTCCCTTTATTTGTTTTAATTGAGTAACTATATTAAGCAAATAAGATTGAAGAATCTATAGGTCTCCATGAAATAGAGAGATATTGCTTTCTTTCCTCTTTCTTAGGAATAATCTTGATCATTCTCCCCATGTGAGTAAGATTATCTCGTCCTTGCCTCTTATCTGTCTAATGCAGCCATGTGCAAACTGTTATCGTGATTGCTGTAAAAAAAATTTAATTTCACATGCAGTCTTTCATCTATTGTGAAAAATTGAAGAAGAAAATAATAATTTACTACACAAATAAATAAACATGTCAAATCCAGCCTCTAAATAACAATTGACCTCAAGAAAACGTCAGTTCAGTACCATATCTAGAACTTACTCTTGCTGATCTACTCATTCAGCCTAATATGGAGAATAGAAAAATTAAAACACACTATTAAAATGGAATTTTGAAATACTCTTTTGGATGGAGAACTCTTTTTTTGACCTGGATGTTGATGTTTAAAAAAAAAGGCTACAAATGATGCATAAAATTTTTAAATAGGGAATTCAAACTAATGGGGCATGCATTATGTGTGGAGTTGCTACTGAGGCAAATGATCATATATTTTCGAGTCTTAGTTATTTGATTGTCTACATTAGTGTTCAGCGATGATGCGTTTCTTATTACTAGCGGAGTTGTTAAAGAGACGTACTGGCTAGATGAAGGATAGTAAATGGTAGAAATAAGCAAAATCTTTTCATGATCTTATCTCATTGGGCTACATAAGAACCAAAAAATATTTCAAAGATAGTAATGCAAGTGTCTATTGTAGTGTATATTGAGTTGCCTGATCTTGTCCTAGTAACCTGTCATTCGAATGAAGCTTTGGGTACACTATTTGTTTGAGTGTTAAAACGAACATCATCAAATTATGCTTGCACTCTTGTGTCTTTTGTTAGGCGATACTCATCGCCTTCCTGACAATTTTGCTCACCTCACATTTGGATACTTTCTTGTTTTTCTCATTGGCTGCATCGCCTTTGTATTCCAAGTTCCTAAAGTTTCTGATTATTTTGTTGAATATTCAACTCGCCTTGCCCTTCATATTTGTTAATGTTGTTCTTAAGGGGAACACCACCACATGCACTTGAAATTCTTTTAGGTGTTGCCATATTTCGCAAGAGTGATATACGCGGTTCACCTAACCATGTAAATAATGGTTCAAGAATTATTTCTTAAAATGCTGTAGAATGAAGTATAATTGAGTTCATGCAAACAGATAAATTAGACCTAGATTAGTTTTGTTGTACCAATCGATATTAAATCATGTGGAATTCTAGGAAAGGCGTGCAAGCCAGCACGTAGTCGCTTGTGCTAGGATGTAGTGGTAGCTACTAGCCAGTAAAAACTTATTGTTGGGTCCAAGCGGTAGCTCTAATCCCATCATCGGCCCCTGCGGCTAATTTAAGATAATTATTTGTGTGAGTTGTATCATGCAGCAATCCGCCACACTACTATTGGCAATCTCACTCACCCATGCACATGGTCTCATGTCAAGATCCCATGCTACTAATTCGCTCAAACCCTAGGCCTTTCGCCTGTTCAAGAAAACATATTGTTTACGGACTAATTATTTGGAGTCCAAGTATCTATGTTGCTTCACCTTTGGTGAGGTAGATAGCTATCATCACCAAGCGACAATGTTAGTTGATCCAAAATCCCGTGGGCATCAATTAGGTGCCTATAATGGCCAAAGGAGGGCCAGCGAATGCACGACACTCAATTGTCACATTTTACATGCCCTTATCATCTAGTTTTAGCTCATATAATCATACAATGTTTATGATTTTTACTTATTTTATTTACCTTAGTGGGAAATAAGTTCAATCAACCAAATGCTGCAAAAAGGAGTAAAGAAGAAAAAAAAAAAAAACAGCATGAAGATCGCAAAGTAGCTAGGGACAATGGGTACCCATGCCACCACCCCCTGACTGTCACCACCACTGCTGCAGGTTAGGGAGCTGTCGCCCAGCTGATGGCCCGTCGTGATGGCGAAGGTCGGTAGTCGCTGTGGCACCACTTGTCACCACCCTCTACTTTTCTCCCCTCTTTTTCTCCAGGCTCAATTTATATTTAGAGGACCTTTTTGGGGATTCTTAGGGGGGCTTTTTGGAGTGGCTTTAGCATACGTTTAGCTATCAAAAACTCCTATAGGGGTAACAAACTAGGTAGATTAGGATTTGTCTTGGTGGATTTTTGATTCAAGCATGTGGATTTTGATCTCTATTCAAGCCATCAGTAATATTTTTTCTTCTCTTTCTCTCTCTTTTATATTTCGTTCTTGTTTAGATTTGTTAGGTTAACTCTTGTGTTTGATTTA
>NCQT01051993.1:0-10435 GCA_002740465.1 Stenocereus thurberi | reverse complement strand
TTGATCTTGTGCGCTCACACCTTGCCATGGTTTGCGCAGATCTCGATGCCTCAATAAAGAAACTCAAAGTAGAGCAAAAGATTTTTGATTTAGAGGAAGTGCTTCTCCTTGCCGAGGAAGAGGAGCACCAGCTTAAGGGCGACGTTCAGATCCAATCTTCCCTATTAAAAACTGCAAGGAAGGAAGTTGATGTGAGATCCAAGGCTCTTGCTGACCCTAAGATGGACGCACTTTCTCACCTGATGATGTGAAGGAGTTGGAGAAGTCTGAGCAGGTCATGATAGCAATGCAATCTTCACTCAACCCGGACACTTAGATGGACACTAACTGATGCATCACTTAGCTTGTGTTTGTTCCTTCTCTTTTTTTTTTTTGTAATGAACGCTTGTAATGAACTTTGTGTCCTCCGTCATATGAAGTACATTTGGTTGGCCCCTGCTATCCCCTTCTATTATGTTTGACTACACTTGAGCACCTGCAATTCCTAATAAGATCAAGTCATCACATAGTTCAACAAAGCATTTTTTTTCCAATTTGTTTTGCGATTCACAATTTATACTCTTACGAGACAGGAATAATACAATGGTTCTTTTTTTTGGGGGGGTTTAAGTGAGCGATTTAGGTTCTTGTTCAGGAGCTTCCTTTTTTTGAATGTGCGAACAGTTTACGCCCCTATTTGCGAGCTTCCTTTTTTTTTAGTGTGTGAATAGTTTAAGCTCTTGCTCAGGAGATGACTTGGTTTTTTTGTTTTTTGGTGGTGAACAGTTTAAGCTCTTGCTCAGGAGCTAGCTTAGCATTTCCTCAACGGAAGTCGCCAACCTCTTGATTTGTGATGTGGTTAGAAGGAGCTTGTTCCCCTTCCTTAGTTCTTTTTTTTTTTTGAACTGGCCCTAGCCCCAAGTCTAGTGACAACTAAGGTGCGCTCCTTAACTTTCAGCGAGTCATCCACCTTTATGTCCAAAGTGGAAACACGCTTCATGCGTGAAGGAATTGAACTTTAGACTTCATTTATTTCGCCAAGGCGACTAAACACCCAATCCTTCTTTTGTGAGGGCAATGCGCTTGATGACGCCTCACCTATCTTGATTATAGCAAATATCGAGCGTTTAAGTTGCTCATCCTTCTTCAACTTATGAAAGATGGAGGGCTTTGGGGTTTTGCCCTTTCCCATCCAAATGAACACAGAAGGGTATTGGCGTGATGTAGATGGCTGCAACCTATAAAACATTAACGTTTTTGAATTGGTCTTAGCATTTTCACCTTCATATCCTCAACCTCCTCAGCTGTGATATATTGTGTGAGGGATTGCTTGTTCTTACATTGTCCTAAAATCCTTACAGGCTGGGGTGGTACATAACCAAGGCTAACTTTAGGCGTTCTTGACTTTGTATGGCCCTTTGTATATTGTTAACTCTGTAGGGTTTAGCTCCTATTGCATGTCCTAAAAATGTTGGTTGGTTGAAGTCATAGCCGGACCTTTTCATTAATTTGTATGCATTAAGATCAAACCCATCGCTGGTGTGCATTTTTTGGCAATTGACACGGCCTTAAGGGCACAATAGCGTTATACCAAATTAAGGTCCATCCCACAGAGACTAGGCTGATCTATAAGGCCTTATCCCCTTGAGATAAGTTGAGCGAATCAATACTTGATATTGAAATTAAACTAATTAACTATCTAATCTAATGGATAAATAATCAAGGAATTATATAAAACTAGCAATCCCTCAATTCATGTATATTAGTCAAGCATTTCTTCCCTAATTGGTTGTCTTAAAACCGATAATCAAAATATCACAACCTTCTTTCAAGGTGAAGTTGAATACCTAAATCTAACTAGTTATCATTTCTCAAAGGCTCTCAATTTGTTTAAGATAATTGAGCATGCGATTATCACATTTGTGGCTTCTTAATTGGTGTGCTTTGTTAAGACTCCACACAATCAAGTTAAATCCTTCGATTCAGGTATCAAATTTCACCTTTTAGTCCTTCATCCAATACCCAAAACATGTAAGAAAGCGGTTGAATTTCTCATAAGTTAACAATCATCTAGGATTAAATAAAACAATCCAATAATTCCAAAATACTCAAATAGACTAACACCAAATCAAGAAAATAACTAGTATTTGCATAAATCCAAAATCAAAACAACAAATGATAATCAAAATTACGAAACATAAATCTAAATTTAGAAAAGAGAAGATAAGAGAAGAGAAAAGAAATGCTCAGCCAATTAACGCGCTTGAATCCATCAATTGCAAACCTGTCACGGTATCCTTGTGAATCTTCACTTCAATTCACTCTCTTTTTCTAAAACCCTACTCTAATTGATAAACTTGAAGAGAGGAAAATGGAAATGGATGGGTGTTCGAATGAGGATGCAAGGAGTAGCAAAACTCCATGAAGCTGAACAGCCACGAGAAATAATGACGTTAAAACTGCCTGGAAGTCAAAAAGTCGTGAGAAAACAAAAGGCCTCTGGAGAAATGAAGTCCACCACGGACTGTGGGCACCACCATGGACCATCATGGCAGCCACTGTTTTGACATTCTTCTATTCTTCTTTACTTCCACGGGTATAGTGACTTGGGGGCATCTGTGGAGAGTCAAAATACACTCAACTAGGGTGAAAACAAGGGCAAAAAGGTCCAATAACCTACAAAACACAGAAAAGAACCATTTCTAAGTGTAAAACGGAAAAAGGAGCATAGATTATAACATAAAGTATATAATTTTCCCTAAAAATGGAGAAAATGGCCCTAAAATGATAAACACTTTAAGCACTTATCAAACTTTCTCCCATACTTAAACTGTTGCTTTTCCCCAAGCAAGCACTATAGGAAACGGACAAGGAGATATGCATCTATGACTCAAAACATTAATAACCTCCTTAAAGTAGGCAAGTTATTGCATACCACAAGTAAGACTGTCAATTAACGACAACCCAAGTAGCACGTAAGACATTTTAAAATTAGGAGGAAGGGAATGTTTCAAAAAAGTACGAGACCACAAGCTCGATGTTAAATTTTATCACCCCAAAGAACCAAAAGCACATTATGTAAGCACATGGATTGCTTAGAGCTAAATGGACTGGTAGGATCTCACTTTTGAGAAATATGGAACAGTCCCACTTATGTGTTTGAAATATAGCATAGGTTCACTCAAAACTCATTCCAAAGATGCAATCTACTATATACTTACGAGGACTCTGAAATTCTCCACCACTAGAATGCAATGTGCACAAGATGATCAAGAGAACTTTATATGGGTTATAATGTGGGCTAGAAGGGTTAAGGGAAACGAGTGGACAAATGCATTTAGGACAATGTGGAGCTACTTACCCAAGTGACTAGGAAGCAACTAATCAAAGCACCAATAAACTATGAAATTCACCAACACTCCAAATCCCACCAATACAATGAACATACCCTAATAGGCCACATAAGAAATGAATTGACAAAGAAAGAACACAAGCTATATACATACCCAATGCCAGTTACTTATTCACTTTTGGTTTTTTTTTTTTTTTTTAAGAACATACCTTTATCTTCCTTGTTTTTTCTTTTTCTTCAACATAACTTTTTTTTTCTTTTTTCCATCTTCTTTTTTTTGTAATGGAAATGGAATGAAAAGTTCAATTATTGGAAGGCATAGGATCACTAATTATGAACTCACAGCTGAATACATATACATATAACCCGAACAAGAGGGAAATAATCCAAATGCTCAATTACACCAATCCCTCAATAAACCAACATATCGAAGCCACCTTAAACTCAATTACTCCTAAAACCAACCACTACATACATGAAGTGATGCTCCATAACTTGGCTTAAAGGTAGGAATAGGTGTTTGGCCAACCGCCAATATGAAGTGTTCACAACAAAGGCGGACATAAGTTCAAAGGGGCTAGCAAAGGGGAGAAACATGTAATACAAGGGTAGGCTATTTGGCTACATGGCGAAAATGTTCACCAACAAAGAATGCCTCTATCATATCAACAACTATACACATGCTAATGTGGTTTTGAATAATAATGAAGGCAAGCTCTAGACATGCACCACGGAAGAGTCACACACATGAAAGAAACATGAGACTAAATATAATGAATTAGTCCAAACAAGGCTCGAAATCTCACAAGACATCTACCAAAGTCTCATTAGCTCATTAAATGACTCTCATATACCAACATTAGTGCTAACAATACCAAGGGATAAAGCAGTTCTCAATCAAGACAAGGGTCAAAATAAGAATATTTAGAAAACCTTCAAAAATCTTTGTACCAAAAGGGATTACACATCAAAAGTTACTCAAACATATGAAAGCTATTATGCCGTGCAAAAACATCATTGGAGGATAACTCAAACCTATCCTCACCATCTCTACATACAATCCTATATGTAAATCTAAAAATCAACTAAACGCAAAACACTAATGCAAGCAAAAAGAAACCTAAAACTATTTGCTCTAATAAGAATACAAACTAATAACTGAAATAGAAAAAATAGAAACTACTCTTCCCCTATGCTTAAATAAAGCATTATTATTCAAAGGAAAGAAAGTAAAAGAAGGGAAAGGAACAAAATATAACAATCTCACCAATTTAGGTGTTGGGTACATCTAAGCTAAGGCCTCCATGCAATATGGGCCAAATACAGTATCAGCCACTCCATCACAACTTCAAAACTTGCCTTATTAAATTAGATGTAGTTAAAGCCTGCAAAAGCTTATCAAGCACCATAGCATGGGATTAACAAGCGTGGAAGTAAGAGAGCATCAAGATGAACATAACAAAGAAAGTTAGTGCTCTCTTTAATAAAGCAAATACCATAGAAAAATCAAAAGAGAAATCAAAGAAAATATTCCACATGATTTTTCTAGGTGCATCCACCTAGTATATGCAATATGGGTCAAGGGAGGTATTATACCCACTAAAGTAACCTAGGGACATAAAATTATCACCATTCCCACCAAGCATGCTAAACATGTTATTCTCATAGCCCAAATCATTATTAGCAACAAAAATCATGGGACTATTAATGGTTGTGTAATGTAATACTCAGGGAAGGAGAGGGTAATCACCAAAGAGGGGAAGGAGAATGATTAAGAGGATTGGGGGGGGAATAATATCATTAAAACCAAGGCTTGGAAAGTCCTCATGCATAAACACATCATGTGACCCCTCCAAAGCAATCTCAACTAGATCATATAACTCCTCTGAAGTATCTTCTGACTGAAACATACATCAGCAACATCAAACCTAGCAACAACACAAAAAGGCACACCCACCTCGAGCCCTGTGCATTGAGCTAAAAGAAATGATGAATCATGTAAGGTTAGGACAACATCAGTATTATCCCAGGGTGATGCAAAGTCAGGTCGAGCAGAACATGTATAATAAGGACATGAATTAGTTTCATGATCAGAAGAATTACATAGATAACACCAAAAAGGAGTACAATAAGATCTAGAATAGAATGCATATGGATTAGAGAATGAATATCTAGAAACAGGACTAGCGTTCTCAAATTCAAATGAATCCCAAGCAATCCACTCAAGTAAATACAATGCCTTATCAACATTTCTAGTAAAAAAACCCTAATACTCTACAAGGGCTCAGGTTTCACTATTTACACCCCCCATCAACTATGTTTAAAACTTCCCATATACCAACACAATAACCACATTGATCAAGAAACACATTTACATGTTTAAAATACCTCCGAAATAATTCATGTTCAAATTGGAAAAATGGATAATGGCCATTGTTTTTTTTCCTCCTCAAAAATTTTTATCTCTCTTTTTTTATTTTCAAAAAAAATTTAGTTTTTTTTTCAAAAGAAAAACAAAATGCTTAGTCCAATCTATCGAGAAAAACCCAATATTGGACGTTAGTCTCAGGCAATGGCGCCAAAAACTTGACACAACCGCTAGCACACGGTGGCATTGTAAGAAATCAAGATCGATCCCATAGAGACTAGATTGATATGTCATGCCTTATCCCCTTAAGATAGGCTAAGCAAATGAATACTTGATATTGAAATCAAACTAATCAACTATCTAATTTAATGGATAAATAATGAAGGAATTATACAGAACTAGCAATCTCTCAATTCATGTATATCAGTCAAGCATTTCTTCCTCAATTGGTTGTCTTAAAACCGATAATCAAAATGTTAGAACCCTCTTTCAACATGAAGTGAAATATCTAAAACTAGCCAATTATCATTTCTCAGGGGCTCTCGATTTGTTTAGGATTATATTTATGGTTTCTTAATTGGTGTGCTCTCTCAAGACTCCACACAGTCAAGTTAAATCCTACGGTTCAAGTATTGAATTTAACCTTTCAGCCCTTCATCCAATACCCAAAACATGCAAGAAAGTGATCAAATTTCTTACACGGCAATAATCATCTAGGATCCAATAAGACAATCCAATAATTCCAAAATACTCAAAGATAATAACACCAAATCAAGAACATAACTAGTAATTGTATAAATCCAAAATCAAAACAACAAAAAATAATCAAAATTACAAAACATAAATCTAAATTTAGAAAAAAGAAGAGAAGAGAAAAGAAAAGAAATGATCAGCAAATTAACGTGCTTGAATCCGTCGAATGCAAACACAGTATAGAATCCTTGCAAATCTTTACTTTAGTTCACTCTCTTTCTAAAATCCTAATCTAATTGATAAACTTGAAGAGAGGAAAATGGAAATGGATGAGTGCACGAATGAGGATGCAAATAGCCCCTTTTATAGCAAAACTCCTTAAAGCGGAACAGCCATAGGAAATCATGACATTAAAACTTCCTGGAAGCCAGAAATTTATGAGAAAACAAAAGGCCTCGGGGGAAATGAAGTCCCCCACGGACCGTGTGCAACCCCACGGACCATCCCGATAGCCACTGTTTCGACATTCTTCTGCTCTTCTTTCCTTTCACGGGCATAGTGACTTGGGGGCATCCGTACATAGTCAAAATACACTCAACTAGGGTCAAGACAAGGGGGAAAAGGTCCAATAACCTGCAAAATATAGAAAAGAGCCGTACCCAAGCGTAAAACGGCAAAATAAGCATAGATTACAACATAAAGTACATAATTTTTCCTAAAAATAGAACAAAATGACCCTAAAATGATATACACTTTAAGCACTTATGAACAACTCAGCTTCTTCTTGGAGCGAGCCTTAGAAGAAGCAACAAAACCAAGGAAGGGAACCTCTTGATTTTTACTTGGGTTTGGCTTATAAACTGCAAGCACACCCTTTTTTTTTTTTTTGAGAACATGCTAGCTAACGACATTGAACTTACATTCAACCTTGGTTGTGCTTTTAGGATTTGTACATTCGCTAAATGGCAATTCTTCACCCTTGCAACGAGACTTAGGAATGTACTTGAAGATTGGCGCAGTTGGATTTGCTGTGACATTTGCTTGCTTGATAGATGAGGCTGACATTGTCTGCTCATTCTTTTCTTTCTGTTATTACTGTGGCTTAATGCTGTCATAACCACTTTGTTTGAGAGAGATGCAGGTCTCCTTGGCATTCTTCACACTCCATTTTCCTAAGCAGGATATAATAGCTTGGGTGATTTCCTTTAGTGTAGCATTTTCCACAAAGAACATTACGTCAGCGAAGTGTGATTCAGCCATGATAAATGGTTTAACATCACCATTTATCTTCTTTTCGCCATCCCAGTAGTGATTGAGGCATTGTGGCAAAGTTGATGCTACCAACCCGTGTTCATGTAACTAGGGACATCCAAGCAACAATTTGTATGAAGTCTTAGAGTCTACCACATGAAAAATTGATGATGTTTTCAAGTCACCCATTGTCAATTCTAAGCAGATCACACCAATCACACGCTGCCCTTCAAGGTTGAACCCCATTATCACCATTGAGTATCAGACAGTTCTCCAATGGTGATACCCAAGTCGTTCATAGTAGACTTTGGTATGATGTTAACTGATGAACCACCGTATACTAGAATTTGATTAACCTTTTGCCCCCAAATATATCTAGTAACAAATAACGGATGATTATGTGGTTTAGAACCCAACAACAAGTCATCATCAGTAAATGTTACGGCCATGTTATAGGTAGCTCATTGGACAGGTCTGCGCGTAAGTGGTGCATCCTTTAGCTTGTCAGCATATAGCTCTGCCTGACGAATGGCAATAACAATTTGCCCTTGCATTTCTTCTAGCAGGTTAAAAATTTACTCCTGATGGAGTCCCCTATAGCCAAGACCAAGAAGAGGGTCCTAAAAGTCTTACAAGGTCCAATGCAAGTTCCAAAGTCCAAGCAATGCTTCAGATTTTGGAGAAGAACCAAACAGAAGTAACCATGATGAACAGCCAGAATTTACCCAGTTTTGTTCATTTGATTTCTTAAGCTACATTATGGCTTAAGATTGATATTTTCACATTTTGGGTTCCTTGTAATGTCAGCTTTCAAGTCCAAGCATTTAAAGTCAATCATGCATAGTTGAAGTCAAGAAATCAAGGCCTTTTGTTCAATCTGCCAGTTTTGGTCCAAAACTGCATGGTAAAATATTTTAGTAGAAATCTTCTACTTAAACATGATTTAACCTTGATTTCTTTGCAGAGGGATTTGTACACACCCTAAGGAGTTCCCCCATTGCCTGAAATTAAAATCATACTCATTTTTGATAGGTGGAAGCAAGGTCACAAAACCGAGCTAAAAACTGTTTTGGAGAACCCGGTTGTGTGCTACGTGTTTTTCCTTCTTCCATGGGTTTTCCCAGCTCCCTTATGACTTGCTTGCTTCAATCACTAGTCAAGCAGCTAGGAAACACCATGATTTGCTGCTGAAGAGCCTTGGGATGCATCCATCCAATTAGACCAAAAGGGGAACAAATTCACGTTGCATTCTAATTGGACAGCCGAAAAGGGGATTCACTTTATGGCTACTGTTCTGCACATAAAACTTAAGCTTAGAATGAGTATCTACGCAAGTAGCTTGGTTCTTTTTTGAAGCAAAAGCAAAAGACAGATGAAGAAACTTATCAATCTGAACCAAGAAGGCAAGAATAAGTCTTTAGTCATGACATTGATTCATCTAGTGAAGATGAACCATTGAGAATGACTAGGGCAGAACCACAGATGTAAGCTCACACCAATGACTTCAAAGTTAAAATTCCAGAATTTAAAAGTAAGCTTGATCCAGAAGAATTTCTAGATTGATTGCACACTGTTGAACGTGTCTTTGAGTATAAAGACGTTCAAGAGGATAAGAAGGTCAAGTTAGTGGCCTTAAGACTTAGAAAGTATGCTTCATTGTGGTTGACAAACTTATGTGCTAAACAGGTTAGGGAAAGAAAGTCTAAAATCAGAACATGGGAAAAGATGAAATCAAAGCTTAAGGCTCATTTTCTTCCGCCAACTTATATTCAAGATTGCTATTCTCAACTCTATAATCTTACTCAAGGCAACGTGAGTGTTAAAGAGTACACACGCGAGTTTGAGAAACTTGTAATCAAGTGCGATTTATAAGCACCTGAAGAGCAAGCCATTGTTAGGTACTTAGGAGGACTTGATCCTAGGTATGCTAATGTGGTTTATTTGCAAGCATATACTACCTTTGATGAAGTGTGTGTACTAGCTCACAAGGTTGACTAGCAAAAGAAAGCAAGATAGCCTCTTAAACCCCAAAATCCAAAGCCTTATATGTGGAACCAACCCTTTAACAAGCAGAGTTCTAATCCTACTACCACGACACAAAATCCATTTCGTTCCTTTCTACAAAGAACCCCAGCTCCACAAAAGATCTAAACACCTCAAAATAGGCCTAATCCCAATCCCATGAGCAATCGAAGATGCTTTAAATGTCAAGGACTTAGGCGTATAGCTTCGGACTGTCCAAACCATAAGGTGGTTACCTTAGGCGAATGGTCAGCCGTGAAGGAGGAGTTTGAAGAGGAAGAAAAGGAAGATGAACATGAGAATGAACTTTAGGAAACTCAAGAAGAAGTAGTAAAAGAGGTTAATGAAGGTGAATTGCTAGTTTAAGAATAGTTCTAACTAACTAGAAAGGAGTAAAAGATGAACAAAGGGAGAACATATTCCATTCTCATTATACTGTTCAAGGGAAGGTATGTTCTTTGATTATTGATGGAGGAAGCTGTGCAAATGCGGTTTCTCTAAGCATGATTGAGAAACTAAGATTGTAAACTATGACATATCCACATCCATACAACATTCAATGCCTGAATTAAAGCAAGGGAATCCAAGTGAGCTCACGGTGCTTAGTTTCTTTCTCCATTGGAAAGAACTATCAAGATGAACTTTGGTGTGATGCTATCCCTATGGATGCTTGTCATATGCTTTTGGGGAGACCATGGCTGTATGGCCGTAAGGTTATGCATAATGGTTACTTAAATACCTACTCCTTTACCAAGGACGATGAGAAGACC
>NCQT01051877.1:15252-28558 GCA_002740465.1 Stenocereus thurberi | reverse complement strand
TCACTGAGCGTGTGGTTGCTCATCCCACTACTCTTTCTCCTTTTTGCCCTAGGTTTTTTTTGTGTGACAGGAAGAAGTTGAGTCAGCTATGTCGAGATGGAGTCTCTTCTCGCTTGTAAGGTGTCATGTGTGCCTACTTACGTCTTTAATGTAGTCATGTAGAGTATTCTTAGTTTGTAAACATTTGTGAGCAATTATTCTAGTTCATGTGATGCATGTGGTATGAAGGTCGCTCTGTATAGTCGTATTAGCTGGCCATCTAATTAGTTAGATGTCTTCTTGGTCAAAGTTAGTTATGTTTTGGGATGTAAGCCCCAGTACTCCGGTTGTGTGAACCGTTGAGTTGTATCTTTTATTTCTTCTTTGTTAATGAACTATTCTGTTTGGTGTACTCTGAGCGAGTGGCTTATTGAGTTATAAACTCCCACGTATGGCTGTTGAGCTCCTTTTAAATGTGTTACGCTTCCGTTGATTTACAGGAATTTATTATAAGGCTTTTAACATGAAAACAGTCAGTTTTTAGGGGAAATCCTATCTGTTTTGCCCCAGATTTTTAAGTAAGAAGTTAAGAAAACATAACGCTCCTGGCTCTAGGGTCTGGGGATGTTACAATTTGATTAAGGAAAAGTCAAATTCAATTTTTTTTAATTTGACCCCAAAAATCAAATTGGCTTCACTAAGGTCCTTCATTTTAAACTTAGAAATCAGAAAATCCTTAGACAAGTTCATGGCTTCTATGCTTGTTCCAAATATAAGTGTTTCGTCAGCATACAAGCATATATTGACAACACCATGCTCATCATATTTAGAATGTAGGCATGAATCAAATTTATTCAGCACAAAGCCATATGACCAAAGTGTTTTATCAAATTTCTCGTGCCACTATTTCAGTGCTTGTTTTAGACCATATAGAAAATTTTCCAATTTATATACCTTATACTCTTGTCCAGGGACTGTCATTCCATCAGGTTATCTTATGCAAATCTCTTCTTCTAGGTCCTACAAGTTTGGCTTTGAGCTTATCAATTAACCCATCAGCTTTCAACATCCTTTTAAAGACCCATTTACTATATAAAGCCTTGGATCCCTTTGGTAGATCAGTTAATATCCAAATACGATTAGATATGATAAACTCAAGTTCATCATTAACTCTTTCTAGAATTTAGAGCCTATTAATCTCATGGCTTCCTCATAGGTTTTAGGGTCCTTTTTTAAGATAAGAACATCTACAAAGTTTTCATTTAAGTCATCTAGGCAATGTATATTAACATTTTCAATTAAGAAAATAGTAAAGAAGTTAAGGCTAGAAGAGGATTTCGTTTTAGGCCCCTTATTGCATCTAGGCTCAACATTTTCATCATTACCAATAGATGTAGTACTAGTAGATAGTGCAAGTGTGCAATAGACAACATGCATGAAGTACAAGATTTCATAGGAAACACATTCTCAAAAAATTCAGCATTTCTAGATTTATGCATAGCACCAAACAAATCATTTTCATGAATAAGAATAAATCTATAAGCTGCATTGTTTTGATCATAGCCAATAAAAATAAAATCAATGGTTTTAGGACCTATTTTAGTCCTTTGAGGATATAGTATACCAACATTGGCTAGACAACCGCACACTTTAAGGTATTTTAGGTTAGGAGCATGTCCCTTCCATGTTTTATGGGAAGTCTTGTCTAGTTTCTTATGAGGTACTTTATGAAGAACATGGCATGTAGAAAGAATGGCCTCCCCCTACTTATTATAAGGTAAACTAGAATTAATAGGCATGACATTCATCTTATCCTTAAAAGTCCTATTCTTTCTTTCAGCAGTCCATTCTATTGTGGTTTTTAAAGGGGGTTGTGGTTCCTATTATTGCATTTTTCTCACAAAACATTTTGAGTGTGTCTGCATCATATTCTCCTCATTGTCAGACCTAAGTCTTTTAATCTTTTTGTCCAGCTACTTTTCTACCTCTGCCTTGTGCTTTATAAATATCTCTTCATCCTTATCCTTTGTTCTAAGTAGGTAGACTTTAATGGACCTAAAGTGGTCATCTATGAAGGTTATGTAATACCTTTTACTAGCTCGACTCATGGTATTTTTGAAATCCCTCAAGTCTCTATGAATTATTTCTAGTAGATATGTTTGTCTTTCTACTAATTTATTGCAGGGTTTCTTAGGATGTTTGGCTTCTACGCTTACTTGATCTTTATCCCATTTAGTATTAGATAAATTAGAAATTAAACACAATTGTTTTTAGTCATTTGATTGAAGCCACATTCAAGTGTCTAAGTCCAGCATGCCACATTCCAAGGACTCAGCAATATAAGCAAAAGTAGAGACATACCAAACATTATTGGCAACCTCATAGGTTGTGTCAACCAGCACTAGAAGCACAGCCTTTGCTAATGAAATCATTACCCTAGTCAGAATTCATTTATTAGATTCGAACATCATTTCAATGCCAACCTTTTTAAGAATAGAACAAAATTAAATTCGTATTTTAAGAACATGCAAGACATTGCTCCTTAACCANCATCCACCTTCTTATCCTACTTGAATAGGATCTGAATTGAACATATGTGCTCAGAGAGATAAGTGTCCACTATCCATTCAACTAGATTACCTACTAGGTTTACCTCTAAGACCATAGCAGCAATGACTTTTAGCTCTTTAGTAAGGCGTGCTTATAGCTTGCCTTTCATTTGAGGACCATACTTGGCAAGTATGACCTTTCCATAAGTGTAGTAGACTCCCATTGATTTGGACTCTTGGACTCTTCCAGGAGCTTTCATCTTTTACTTTGATGAGTTGTTCAACCTATTTTGTAAAATTTTAGACCTCCTAGCTCTAGTTTCTCCCTTTGAGCCCATCAAATTTAAGAGAAGGTTGAAGAAGGTTAGCATTTGTAGAACAATGGGTGTAATACCCTTTGCTCTATAGTCGATTTTCCTCCTCGATCTTGATATGTCCACTCAATTCTTAAGGTTGAAGTTCTTCATGTTTTGTTTCAATTAGTCATGATAATGCTCTTATATGATAGGGGCAGTTTCTTAACTAAAACACCAACTTGCAAGTATTCGTACATTTTCATTCCTTCAGCCAAAATCTCAGAAACTAAGGTCTCATATTCATGGATTTGAGGCAGTATAGGTTTACTATCTTCCGTTTGAAACTTAACCCACCTGCTAACAACAGAATCTTTTGTTCATAGGTCATCAGGAGAAACTACACAAAGGTACCCTTAGTTTACTGTGAACTATTTTAAGGCCATTGGTTTTTAAAGATAACTTGCAAAAAGGTCTTTCAAAATTTTGTGTGAACTATTTTCAAGTCCAAGCTACTATTTTAATTTATAAAGTATTCCCACAACTTTTCATATTTACACATTTTGCCCAAATCGTTAAAAACTTACTTTCGAATAATTTTATTTGGTGCATGTTTCATTTCTCACATACGCAATATTTAAGATCCTCTTTCAACTAGCATCAGAGCCATGCGACCAAAAATAATTAAAATTACTAAGCTCATTAAGGCTTAATTAAGCTAATTAATTGTGTTTAATGCTTAAATCATCATCGAATTGTCCTGCTCCTAATTATTCTCATATTATTCACTCTCCATAAGGAACCACATCAGTAACACCTCAATTAAACTCTATCATTGATATAGTTTTGGAATTAAAAGCCGAATTAGCAAAAATTAGGACTGAAATTAGAGATATTAAGAAAGAATTATCAGTAATCAATCTTTCTTTAACCAACGAAGTTAAACACAGTGGAAAATCTGATCTAAGTATTAGTACTCCCTTTTAGCATAAATATCCTTTCTAAAATCCAAGAAACAAAAATCCATTTCCTTTGCATGGTATTAAAAATCCTAAAAGAAGTAGGAGAAAAATCAACTGAATAATCGTCTAAAAAGACAGAAAAAGAGGAAGAGGATGGAATATAAGCAGTATGCTCTTAAAGAATTGTAAAACATGTTTAATAAAGAACAAAATTCAGAAGAAAAATAGGATCATGAGCGCAATAAGTGATAAATATGAAATGCTATCTAATGATAATGAAGAGACAAATAATGTCCAATTAGAAGAAGAAATATATTAGCAGATGAATCTGATTAAACTGAAAAATTTAATGTGTTACCATTAGAAGAAGTTAGAAGAAAAGTGGATAAAAAAAATGGTAAAATGGTCGTTGAAGACAAGATTAATGAGATTAGAGAAGAACTCGACATAAGTGAAAAAAAAGACTAATCTAGTTAATAATGTTGTTCATAAGCCTAAAAAATTTGGAAAATCTTCTAGAAGAAATACTCATGTTATGAGACCTAGGTACATTCCAACTATTGTATAACTAATTTTTCCTTTGGGTTTACCCCAAGGAAAACTACAACCTTTGAAGAAACTGGCCTTACTTTAATTAGTCAAATATGATACATCTTAAACATATATGTATCTCATAATAGAGAAGACATATTTGAGTATTGGAAAAGAGGAATGGATAGTATTTTGAACCTAACTACTACATGACACCCCTGGTTTAAGAATCTTTTAATTAAGAAAATGGCTTAATGATCAATGTCTTGATCTTCAAAATCAAAAGAAAATTAAGAAACAATTCTGAACTTGCTGGGATTCTCCTCACCAATTAGGAAAGGAACTTAAAAGAAGAAGAAGAAGAAAATCTTATAAGAAAAAGAGCTTTAATAAGCAAAGGGGAGAGAAATATGGAAGAAAATATTATAACAAACTAAGTCCAAAAAAACAAAGATTTTTTTAGGAAAGCAGCTTATTATCCTGCAAGGAAAAACAACTGCAAATGCTGAGCATGCGAAGAAATAGAAAATTATGCTAATGAATGCAAAAATAGGAAGAATAATAAGTTTATTGAAACCTTGGGTTGCGTACATTATGTTGAGCTTAGTGAGGATAAGACATTAGACGTAGCCCTAAATAACAAAGTAATTGTTGAAATTATATTGGATAATGAATATGAAGAAAGTGATCACGAAGAGATAAGCCATATGATGAAAAGAAGCTCAATTCGTCTTGGTGATCTTCAAGAATTGTAGATAATGATAACAAAGAAATCAAAAGAGATTGGGTTCTTCTCATAATTCAGAAAGACATAATCTATAAAAATTTCATCTTTCAATTGAAGAGTAAGTATGTATGTGAAATGATGGGAGGAGATATAGAAATCAAAGACTGTGAGTATGATGTGGAAGAAGTTAATCCATTAATTGAAAAACATCCTTAAGCATAACAAAGATAGAAAGTACAGGTATATCCATGTTGGAGGTGTCCGACTGTAAATCACTCTATTACAATGTTATGGCAAAGATATTGATCTTTATACTTTACTCTGTAATATCATGCATACCAAATTTAATAACTAAATTATCACAGGCATTAGGATTACTTTATGTAATGGATCGATAGGATTCAATTGTCATTCAGGATATTATGTGAGCTTAAAAGATGAATTTGCTAAAACCATCTTTTCTCTTAAGATAAAAACAGTTGGAATGGACATGAAATGACGAGGATATCCATTGAGATATTTTGGAAAATTATCTACATATTAGATAATACTATAGTTCCAAAGACTCAAGTCACAATGATAGAGGTAGAAAAATATGAAAGTCTTACCCCTATGTAAAAGATCCATAGGATTAAATCCGATCCGCATGAGATAAAGATTGATCGCTCATGGATATCTAGCTTTGCCAACCCTACCAAAATCAATAAGAAAAACATGATAAAAATGATAAAATTACCATTAAGCCCCAATTATTATGAAGCATGAGTGCAAGATCAGAATGGGGAGAATGATCTTCATCAGCTAAAGGAGAGCTTAAAGAAAATGATACAATTGGTATGACTAATGAAATGAGTAGACTGAGTTTTGAACTTGCAAGACACAGTGTTGATCGAAGTTGAGTCTAGATAGAAAGGTCACTGCGTACAAAAAAAGAACAATTAATGAACCAATTTATGAGGATGAATTAGTCAAAAACATGACTGTGGAGATATGCTATGAAGCTACCTACACAAATCCTAATCGCATCTGTATCCCAATAAAGGTATGTTTATGGGGGTATAATAAATGTGAATTGTGTGCTTATGTAGAGAATGGTTATTTTGTATGCTTTGAAAAAAGAGCGTTATTTCCAGAATTTATGTGGGAAAAAGCAAAGGATCCTTTACAATTAACGATAGCTGATAATGGCATTATCAGCCACAATGAAGCCATAGAAGGGTTATCTGTAAAATTAGGAGAAGTCAAATGCATTATACCAGTTCTATGGGCTACTGATAACCATCTCATGACATGATCATGGGAAATAATTTTCAATAACTATATTCTCCATGCACACAGACCATAAATCAAATAACATATACAAACCATGGTCATTGAGTTCCTATTGAAAAATTAAGTGAGACTTATACTCATTAGAAAATTAAGTTTACATGCATCAAGTGTGGTGAGATGGTAATGCCTGCACAATGTGAGATAGCGCTGACAATCTCATTAGTTGAATTATCTATTAAAGAGCAGATTGCTGAACAACAAGATCAATTATGCAAAAAACTCTACTATGATAATCCTCTAAAGTTTTTGGGATAAAGATAAGATATTTATAAAAATTACTTTGTTAAATCCCAATATTATTATTCGAGTAGAACAAATGGTGTACACATACCAAGGTATCCAAGAATTTGATAAATAAATCAAAGAACTTCTAGGTAAAGGATTAACCAGGAATAATAAGAGGTCTCACACTAGTTCCGCTTTCATGGTAAGAAATTATGCAGAAGAAAAAAGGAAAATAGTAAGAATGGTAATCAATTATAAAAAAACTTAAATGATAATATTGCCTTTCATAGTTATTATATTCCTAACAAAATCATCCTTTTTAATAGAATTCAAGGAGCTTCTTGGTTCTAAAAAATAGATTGCAAAAACAAATATTGGCAGATAAAAGTGGATAAGGAAAGTATTCCTTTAACTGCATTTAGTGCTCCACAAGGACATTATGAATGGATAGTAATGTCATTCGATCTTAAAAATTCACCTCAAATATTTCAAAAAAGAATGGATAACATCTTCAAAGGCTATAATCACTGTTGTTTAGTTTATATTGACGATATTGTTTTCTTTTACAAAACCATAGAATAGTACAAAGATGATGTTTTAGCTGTCACTCAAAGATGCCTTGATCATGGTATGATACTTGGTAAGAACAAGTGCATTTATGCTGAACAAGAAATTGAGTTTTTAGGTCTAGCGATAAAAGTTGGACAAATCATCCTGCAGAAGCATATTTTAAAAAAAATAGAAACCTTTCTTGAAAAGATTCAATATATGAAGCAGTTAAAAAGGTTTCTTAGATGCCTTACCTATACTTTAGATTTCATTAAAGATTTAGCTAAACTGAGGAAGCCATTGCAAGTCCACTAGTGATTCAAAGATTATTCAAAACTTTAAAAAAATGTGTAAAATCTTCCCATTCTTAAGTTTCCTAATGACAGAGACGATTTAATTCTTAGGACATATGCCAGCTACGAGCATTGCACTCAAAATCAAAGAAGGAAAAAAAAATCTATAATTATTATAGTAGAAGTTTTAATAAGGCAAAATGTAATTACCTCACAATGGAAAAAGCAACCCTTTCAGTCATAAAGGAAATTGAAAAATTCTTAATCTTGTTAGCCCAAAAACCTTTTCTTATTTGAACTGATTGCAAATGAATACTTGATTTTATGGAAAACAATTTATCAAATATGTAAGCACATGTACAACTCCTATGTTGGCAATTATGGCTTAACATATTTTTATTCTTTATTGAACATATATAGGGATCAAAGAACTCTTTGGCAGATTGTTTAACTTAAGAATTCGTCGATGGTGATCATCAGAGCAGAACTCCTCCTGAAAAAGGAGGAAATCTAATATGAAATGCCACCACTACTAGAATGGGTTTCTCCTTCTAGTAAGTCCTTATAGATAATTTAGAATTTCATACAAAAATTAGATCACATTTTGGTCTGCTATCTTCTACCTACCTAATATCCCAAATGATTTTCCCTTCTAGAATTACAAATAAAATATCTAAGACGTCTCTATGATATCAAAGAAAAAATAAGTTCTCATATTCAAGAAAAATGGTTCAATGAGTGGTACGTAGCCTACATTGAATATTATCATATTTATTCCTATGATATTTGGGAATCATGGAGTACTACAATCTACTTTCCTGATAAGTCTGGAGTTAGTAGTTTTAGTTTCCTGATAAAGTCAATCTCTTTAAATGGCCCCGTCATTAAAGGCTGTGAATACAAGATGGTAGTTTACTTTATGGAATTCCTAGATCCAAAATTTTTATTTTTTTAAAGACTAACAAAGTTTTAATAGTGCAAATTCAAAAGGATCCATTGGATTCTTATATCTCCTGATGGTCCAATAAAAATTTCAAATAATAGATGCCTATATGTGAAGGTGCACTATGCATTAATCAAATATTAAAATAGAAAAGCCAAGGCAACTCATTATCTCATCCAAATAGTTGATTGTGATGATCCCAATGATCGACGATATAAATGGCATCCAGAATGGCGAGAATTAGTTAGTGACCCTGCTTTAGCAGGAGCTGTTAAGTTTTACAAAACTTATCATCGAAGTTGGGGATTAACTGAGCGAGGAAAAATGTTAATGCACTGCAAAAACACTTCTTTCACCTATCACAATGGGTTTAGTGAATATATGAAGGAGGAGGGAGTGAGTTTAGAAGATGTCTTTGATTATCTATTTGATGTTGGAGCCAAAAAATTCTTATCAGAAAAAAGAAAGAAATATCTTCTGAATTATTTAATAAATGAAACCCAAAACATCTTCAATTTGATGAAGATTTTGATGATTATCCGGATGGTGATGATGTGGAAGATATTATTGGAGATGAAGACATGTAGAATTTCAATAATGGTGACTAGTCTTATCAGCATTAAAAGACTCTGAAAAGTTATTGCGCCATTATTGTACCATTGTGACAAATGTCGGGTCTGTAAAATAAGGCATTCTACTATAACCATGTGAATTAATTATAGACATGTGTTAAATCAGTGTATACTGTAGCCATTAAGGCATCTTATGTACCCCTATCTCCTTTATAAAAGGAGAGGTGAGTACTGAGAAGGGACACGGTCATATGAGCATACTTGGGCGAAAGAGAAGTCAGGATTCTCCATTTCTATATAAGCACGCATCTCTGATGATCTTAGAAGCTTAAGTCCCTCTTCAGTCTTTCCATTGTAATATTTCCGCTATTAAACTTTTAATAAAACAAGTTTTCTGGTAGGGAACATTATTCAATTGAACCTTATGTCTTAAATATTATAATTTCTTAATTAAGGTCTCACTATCCTTTAAAATATATAAAACTTGATTAGTGGCTACGATTTGAGGTAGGAAACGAAACAAATCTGTATTGTACCTGATCTAAGGAAAGTGTGATTAAGATTAGCAATCTCCGTAAAACGGATGCTAGAGAAACGCTGGAGTCCAGCTCTGACTAAGTTCAGGTAACGGCCGAAACTATCTAGTTAAGTTTAGTTATTTTGCTAAGCATGGTGGGCCTATAATCACAGAAAGTATAATATTTATGAATATAAGTAGTAGATTATGATAACAAGCACCAGTAAAGTCATTATAAGAAGTTTAATAATTAAAAACAAGCATATTTCTAAATTAGATCCTAACAAAAGCTTATTTGCATATTTCACCCAATTCAGGGTCTTTTTGCAATTTCTAAAAGTTCAGCGGGTAAAAGAATAAGAAAAAAGACCTAAGAATAGATTGTCTGAAAACATGTGGTACCCCAGAATTAGTTTCAGAAAGACAGGGCAGAAGAATTAGCTCAGGCCGCTATACCAGCATAAAAATAGTTACCATCGAACTTAGGTACCTAAGAGTCAGAAATTCGAGGTCCTCATTTTCATATTTTTTCTCAAGTGAATCCCAAATGTCCTTAGTCGATTTCATCTTTCCATAATCTTAAAGAGCATATTAGACATATAATGCAACGAGATGCCCCTACATGTCATGTTATCTTTTCATAGTTGCTATTGTGATCCATAACATCCTTTCCATGAGTCATTTTCCTAGTTTCTTTAACAACATTAATAGATTCAGGGGTATGTGGATAGCTAGATAGACTTCTTTTCGAGCATAATATGGTCCTCCTCAATTTGGTCCTAGTTTTCTTGGGTGTTTTACAATTGCTTCCATACTTCTTATGACCAAGTCACGAGGGTCTTGGAGTCGATGATTTACCCTTCCATTATGGGTCCTAGTAATTCTTGCTTTATAAAGTTATATTCTTAATACAGCTTCTTGCTTGATCTCTGCCAGTAAGTCCAATGCTTCCCTTTGTGCCCCTTCATTCGGTGATGGCTCATACCTCACAACCTCGGACTAGTTGTGCCAACTTCTATAGGTTTTAGGGCTTTTGTACTATATATTAGTATAAAAGGTCTGCGACCCATCAAAGTCTTGATAGTGGTTGTAACACCCCAAATGTACATAAATCACTATTTGCGATTCTTTCATTAGTTTTCTAAATTAGACATGATAACCCAGATGATCCGGCATTACAATCGTCCAACAAGGACAAGGCTCTATTTGTACATAATAAACTTAGCCATAATAATCAATGTTTACCATCAAAGGCATTCACACCATCACAACCCATCATATCATTCAGATAAATGTAGACATTGTTCTAACATCAAAACCATTCAAACATCGCAAGGATTACACAAAATATAGAATTCTGATAAAATATACAGTTTTCACACCAAAGTATATCATAATATGATGTTATACACATCTCAACGATAATACACCACCATTTTATATAGACTTCCTAGCTTATTTATCATCTTCAGCCATCCTGCCCAACTGAGAGCGATTTACTGAACACTTTCCTAGACCAAAACATGAAAATATTTCGAATTATGAGCCGAAGCTCAATATATACATTCCTGTATTGTTAAACATTCATGAAAAAACTGGTTGAGATCATTTTACAATTCATTTTTAATTAAAAACAGGGATTGCGATAAATATGAAATGGTGTTATCAATTATTATCTGATAGTGAACCCCTAGTAATAGTTACGATCTGAAGATAAGTGTGCACCCGCCAAGCCGATCAGAACCTGACCTGAAACCATGCGGGTAACTGAAGGGCTATGCCCTGTAATTGATAACTAATGGGCTCAGTAATTATGTGATAAATTACTGATTAAACTGATTCATTGATGTATTTACCAAAACATCATAGTTTTGATAAATACGTGTTGATTTTTAAAGATACCGAAAATGCACGTAAATAGAATTTTTAAATGTAAACTCACCGAATAATATTATACACAAAAGTAGAAGGAATGATAAATTAGGCCCTAATTCTGTACAAAATTATCGTTGTAGGAACATACGGTTAGCAAAAATATTTAGTTCATAACTAATAATTCAGTAGAAGAAAAGTAAATGCATAATAGGGCTTAGAAAGAAAGACTCATAACTTAATCATCTGACCTCTGATTGAGACTTAAAACCCTAATATAGAAAGCTTACGAAGTCTCAAAAATCTTTCATTTGGAGTACCAAGCTTGATTCCCACAATAAAATTCCCAAAAATGAAGTTATAACACAAGCATGTCAGCTTTAGTCCATTATGCACAGTTTCGGTAAAACGACTATAACATTTTCCATAGACATTGAATTAAGGAGATTCAAAAGGAATTCGAAAGCTAACACACTGAGCTATGTACTCACCAAAAATCATAATTTTCCAATGGGCCGATCATTTCCAGTTTAATCACAAATTCTGTCCTATTTTCTTGAAATTTCCGGCCTTCACTGTTTTAGTTTTTTTCTCTTTTTTTTTTTACACAAATCCTCAACTTAAACCGTTCCTTAAAAGCACATAAACAAGCTTTGGTCCATCTCAACATCATACAAAATCACCACACTCAAATTCACTTCACAATCATATCCAATAAAGATCATTTTTTAATTAAATACACATATAATCCAAACTTAATGCTAGTTTAATCCAAACTGTACATTACTTGCCAAAACCCTAGTTTATGTCCAACTTGAACTCATTCCAACTCATTTGAAATCGCCAAAAATATCATCATAAACACCAATAGCTTAGAAGATGACCAAATCAAAGATAAAATAATCAAAATCCTTCACTTTAATGTCAAGCTTGCATGATTAAGGATTAACCCTAACCCTAGCATGATCCAACCTCAACTCCACCATGATCAACACCAAAATAACTCTACTTTCTTGTCAAGACAACATGATCAAAGATCACAAACATCAAAATAAGAACCAAAACTAAAATAAAAAGCACAACCAACAAGATCAAATTTCAAGATTACTCACTTTGCTTGAAGGTAAGTAGAGATGGAGGTGACGTTTAGTGGTTTTGATGATTGAGGATGGTGGCTAGACGTACTAAAATGTCAGGACGGTCGGAGGTCTTAGGGGTTGGCCAAAAAACTGACCTAAAAACAGCTAGAACTGACTGGGAGCTGCTGCCATGGGGGAGAGAAAGGAACGAGAAAATGGAGTTTTGGATTAAGTTGTGTTTTGTTGACTAATCTAATTCTCTTGGCCAAGTTTTTAACTAGTAAACCATGGTTAAAGTTAATCATGGTAATTAGTTAGGTTAATAAGCAAACTTGCTGGGCTTTAAATCGGCCGAAATAAGTTGGGTTCGGGAATAAAAAACTTCGCAACGATAACGTTTTTACCAAACTCAAAATTAAATTTTTTTTTGTAATGTTATAGAAAACAGAAAAATTTATTTAGATGAAACTTGTTAGGGCTTACTATCAATTCTTCCAAATTTTCGTTAATTAATTAATAAACAAATAAAATCCGAAATGCCAAGTGAGGCCCTAATAAATTTTTCCCCACCGGAGTGAATAAATACGATAAATAATTATGAAAAAAATATGAACATGAGGTAATTAAATAAATAAACATAATTAAATAATTTAGGGTTGGGCTATTACAGCCTTCCACCTTAAAGAGTTTCGCCTTTGAAACTTATGACTTTACCATGTAATGCAAGATTACCTCAAATAATTGTGGGTATTTGGCCTTCATTTTCTCTTCAATCTCCCAAGTAGCTTCTTGGGAGGTATAATTTAACCATAGCACTTCAACTAGAGGTATCTGCTTGTTGACTTAATCCTGCGATCTAGTATTTGGATTGGTTGCTCTTCAT
>NCQT01051859.1:36312-47242 GCA_002740465.1 Stenocereus thurberi | reverse complement strand
AATACGAAATTAATCAAGAAAATTACCCTAATCCTAGGACACAATTATCTGGACTTAACAACACCTAATAATCGTGATTTAAAAATTAAAATCGAAATTTTTAGAATTAATCACCTAAAAATCTGCACATATCACTTTCACAAAATAATTCTAAAAAATTATCAAATAACTTCCAAAAATCACGAAATTAAATATGGGCAAACTAAGACACTCTATAAACCCTAGGAACTTATAATAATTGAAAAAGAACATGAATAATTATTTTTAGTCTAATTTCTAATAAATCAGCAATTAAATACTAAATGAGAATATTAATCAGTCCAAAATTATAATCACTCTAAAAATCAAAATCCAAAAAATACAAAAATTTTCAAAAATCTAAAAAAAAAAGAAAAGTTAAAATCCAAAAAAACTTAGCAAAACCTTTAAAAATCACAAAAAATGGAAAAGCTTAAAATTGGAAAAAAATAAGAAAAATTTGAAAACCGCAAAAAAAATTTTGAAAATCCAAAAACCTATAAACATTTAAGAAATTAGAAAACCCCTAAGTATTGAAAAATTCTAAAAACTTTAAAAACTTTAAATGCCAGTTTTCAATTTCCCATAATATGAGCATAAACCTTTCCGACATTATCTTTCAAGGCTTAATGATTATCGTGCTTAACTGAATCATAATTTTGAAAAATGAAAAATTTGTGAGGTCATTGCTGTGGGTCTAAATGTTGAGTCAAGCAGTTATATTGACTCAATTTGTCCTGGAGGCTTAATAGAATTGTTATCTAAAACTCAAAATGAAGTTTGAGATTTCTTTGAAGAATTAGCTTGGGAAACCTATGCGTTTGACCAAACTAACGAGGCTTTTAGATACCCAACTCATGGAGAGTATGATTTTTATGATAATTCTTATCCTCAGACCACTCTGTGAATTCATATGACCCATCTTATTCTTGTGTGCCTCCTGTTTTGTGCAACTTTTGTGAATCTACTGATCATAATGCTTATACTTGTCGTTTTCGTGCTTATGTTGATGCTATATGTGTAAGTTTTGAAAAGAAGATTAATCATATGGATGATCAAATGATAGAGACTATGAAAGTGAGAATTACTGCTTATTCTCAATGTTTTAATCAAAATAGAGAGACTTATAGAGAACCTGATTCTAGTTTAGGATCTCCTAAGTCTGACATTATTCTCTATGATGATTCTGAATGCTCTTATTCTACTAGACCTGATTTGAATGAACACTTGTGTTTGCCTAATCTAGAACAAGAGAGTGACCTCCCTATGTCTCTATCTTCAGACCTTGCATCCATCACTAGCTCGCCCAAAGATGTCACTGAAGATATCTTAGTTTATGTCGACCTAACCACCACTTTGAATGACTTTTGTGAATTTTATGTAGGTGAATAATCTGATCTTGTTAGTGAGTTAGATATTAATGTCACACCTAAAGTTGAGCCTTGTGGTTTAGATGATTCGAAAGATATTTCATAGGAGTTGTGTGATGACGTAACTGAACTCACTATTTTGGACTTTGATGATGATATTCTTTATGCAGAATATAAATCTTTTTCATACGAGCTGGTTGTTACTGAAGGTCTTGATGTGGGCTTTCATGTTAAATATGAATCATTCTCTTTTGATTCCGCTGTTCTTGACCTTGTATTTCAATTAGCTGATAATATTCTGTATGTAGAATATGAATCTTTTTCTTATAAGTTCGAGACCCATGTAAGTTCTGATGATGGTTTTTGTGTTGATTATGAGTCTTTCTCTTTTGATCCCATTCAAACTAACTTCCTTTTTGAATATTGCAAGTCTGAATTTGTTGAGTTTGAGATGATTGCCACTAGAAATTTTGCTTTAGACCAGACTCGTATGCATATTTGACTTAACAGACTTGTGAAATGTACACCCCCTATTTTTCCTAGGTTGCTCGTTCATGCTGATATAGTTTCTAGGCTAATGACCTCAATACTGGCTTGTTCTGTGTATGTTCATTTCCTTTCTGATTGGGCCCAACTGTTTGATAAGTTGAAGCAGACCCTTACCAGTGCTTTATTGGCTAGATTGATGTACTCTTTCTGCTTCCAACTCACAGCTTTCCACTATTTTTATATTATTGAGAGTTGGGCTTCTTTGTTTGATAAGCTGTTGCATGCTTTGATGAGTTTTGATTTGAGTAGCAGTTTTCAGCTTATTATGCAATGGCTGATGCTCCATAAGCCTCATGTTACATCCTCTTCGTGAGGTATAGTTTGGATACAACCTGTATCTTACCTGGTATGATCGTTTCACTTTCCTCTCTTCTTCTTTTGTTCTCTTTTCTTTCTTTTCATACTTAGTTGAGGATATTTAGGACTGTAAATATATGGATGATCAATCTTAAGGACCAGTTTCGGATATGTTGAGCCGTGTGGGCTATGATCACCCTTGGTTGTGTTCTGATTTTCTGAATACTTGTTAGTTGTGGATATCTAGGGTTGTTTTTATGTTTCACTTTGCTTTGTTGCTTTAGTTTGGTGAGTTTTGGTTTTTCTTTGGTTTAGTTTTTGTTTGATAGGCTCCTTTTGTTCCCTTTTTGGTGTTTTAGTGACTTTGTTTTGGTCTTTCATTTTATTTTCTTTTCTTGTGCCTTCTGCATCGTTTTAGGTTTCTTTTGGTTTAGTTTGGGATTTAATAGGTCTTTGGTTTTGGTTTTGAGTTTATTTTAATAAATATGTGTGTTTTGGTCTATTTTTGAATTGTTTTGTGTGGTTTTGGACTTGTTTGTTTTAATTTAGAATGTGTTTTGTTTTACTTTCTTTGGTCTTTTGCGATTTTAGTCTTTGGTTTTTGTGAATATATGTGTTTCCTTTAGTTTTGATTTTTAATTTTCATTTTGGTGATTTTGTGTTTGGTTTTGTTTGTGATTTTTATTTGTGCCCTAGTTTGTGCATATTTGTAGTCTAATATGGTTTAATAGTTGTATAGCTTATGTGCTTGCTTTTAGTGCCTTAGTTCCCACGATGAAAACATTGTGAAGTTTTGGTGTTGGGGTGAGGTGCCCATTATTTTCAAAAAACCTTAAAAGGTTTTGGTTTTGTTTTTTGGAATGTTTTGTACTATTTCTGGTTAGCTTGAATTCCCTGTACTTTGGTTATTAGTTTGTATATAGGTAGGATTTGCATGATAGATCTTCAGCCTGAAATGTGATATTCTAAGCCCTATTTCTAATTCTAGTTGTTTGTTATAGATTGTGTAATCCAGTCCTTGTTCATTCCTTCATCATGATCTTTAGGTCTTAGGTTTCCATGAATGGTTCTAGCTTGTGGCGCGATTACTTTGAAATTTTTTTTGAAAAAGTGTATTATGAATAAAGATGAAAAAAAGAAAGAACAGAAAAAGAGATGGAATAAAATTTGGAATGACAAGTATCCCTTTGAGGCATGTGCTACTGGGCGTCACCCTTTGAGGCACGTGCTACTAGGTGTTATCCTTTGAGACAATATTGCTACTGAGAAAGCTTGCTTCTAAAGTCAGTATAATAATAATGTAGTTATGTCAGCCAAGTGGGATTGAGTCTAATTCTGATAAATCTAATCCCCAGGATGATGATACACTTGCGCACGAGCACCCGGATGGGTTCAAAACCCTAATGTTCAATGGGGTCGCAGGACCTTGCTCTGATGCCATCAATGTAACCCCCTAGCCCCTACGGCCCGGAGCGTTACGTTTTCTTACTTCCTGCCTAATTTTTAGGGCGAAACGGACAGAGTTTCTCCTAAAAATAGACCGTTTCTAGGTAAAAGCCATATAATAAACCCCTGCAAATCAACAGAAGCGTAAAACATATTAAAATAAGCTCAACGGCTACATGCCAGAGTTCATAACTCAATGAGCACCTCGCTTGGAGTTCATTAAATAGAATAGTTTATTAATGCAGAAGAAATGAAAGATACAACTCAACGGCTCACACAACCGGAGTATTGGGGCTTACATCCCAAAACGTAACTAGTTTTAGGTAAAAAGACAGCTGACAATTTAGATTGTTGGCACACATGGCTATATGGAGCAACTCTTAAATCGAATACTCTAGACGAACTAGAATACTTGTTTACAAAAGTTTGCAACCTAGGAATACATTCACATGACTTTATCAAACACGTAAGATCCCTTCAATAGGCACGCGTGACACCTTACAAGTAAAGATAGATTCGATCTTGACATAAGTGACTGGGCTTCTACTTGTCATAATGCCAACCTGGGGAAAAAGGGGAAAGAGTAATGGAATAAGCAACCACACGCTCAGTGAGTATTCCCCAACCCCATAAAATCACAACCGTTGCAGGCAATAATACTCATAGTAGTCATATATCACGTATTCATATTTTATTATCACATTAGGCATTCTTAAATCCTCAAAAAAGGATCACTATCCATAAACTTCGTTTTCGTCATTCAAACTCATTTTTAGGCCCTTGAATTCCTTAAGTAACAAGCACTTTAACACATAAGCAAGCATCGAGGGCTAAGCACAGAAACTTTCTTTCATAGATTAATCATCGGGATCTTTCTCTTTCATAAACATAACTACTTAGCATTCCATTCAAACTATGCATGTAACCTCATTCGTACGCTGTGCACATAAGGTTATCTTTTTTCATAATCATAATTTCTTGGCATTTCATTCATATGATATGCATAAGACACATGCATTTCAAGTCTGATTCAAATGTCATTCATAGGGTATGCATGAAATATGCTCATAAGGGTTTCTTTTTCATAATTGTATCTTACTCAGCATCTCATTCATAAGTTATACTTGGAATATGCACACAATGCTTTATTTACATCAGCATACTATACTTACATCTCATTCATGTAAAAGGCAGAAGTCATGCACGGGAAGATTTCTTTCTTTTTACTGTAAACACTTTATTTAGCCTCTTAAGGCATACAAAAACTCTTCTTTTAGCCTCTTGAGGCTCATATTCTTTTAAAGAAACTCTTTGGTATCGATTGTGTATTAACCCTTATAAGCTTTTTAAATTTCATTAATCTGGCCTCTCAATGGCCCATAAAAACTTTCTTTCTAAAATACTTGAAATGGCGTACTACCGACTGCTTTTCTTCGTTTATAGGAAACTACATCTGGCAGAAAATCAGTATAGCGCGCTGATTGGGTGATATCTATTCTCAACCGCATAGTGAGACCTAACACTCACGCTTGAGCTCTTACTCCTGGGATGGCTACATTTGATATATTGGACCATTACCCTCGTCAGGGTGTTCCATGGTTTTCTAGTACCAGGACTTATTCCCTAGGCCAACATCGTTCATATCATATTGTCCAAAGCATATTATCTTAGCCAATTTAAAGTGTATGGCCATAACGAAGTTTGCTATTTCTCACAGCAAAATCCTTTATCACACAGCTCACGCCTTTGTAAAACTCTTCAGTGATTCCCTCGTTCAAGCGAGTTCACTCCCAACTGCATTCATTTAGTTAAAATAGGTCATTATGCACTAATAATTATGGCTGCTATCATTTCAAAACATGAAATCCTTCTTTTTCAAAACTCACCCTTATGCAAATAATCAACCTTAATGACATAGGAAGGGTAGGGGTGCACATGTACATGTTCAAACACTTCATAATTCAGCTTAGCAATATGAGCCACACATCGCCTCACAATCCACACGGTTATGGTCAATCACAACCCAGACTCCTTCCTCACACAACACGGGCCACAAAGAACCTCAAAATTCTCATTAGTTCATCCCCAAACCGTCTAACTACCAACTCAGTTTCATTTGCATAACCATTGCATATTATCATGAAAGTCATAAAGAAATAGCTACGTATAAACTTATCGAGGGAGCAGCAACCATCTGGCGGTGCGTTATAGTATATATAAACACATATAGGCATACAACTATATTGCCTTAACTTGAAATAATGCTTAACAAACCAACTTAAACTAATCTAAGCATGGACCTTATCACATTCGTATTTCACAACAGAAGGTAGCATATCATTTTCAGCGTAGCGTTTACGAACTTAGCGAGCATCAATTACATGCACGCATAGGTTGTTTCGAAGCTACTTGTAGGCATGAGTTCACAAAACTAACGTATTTCGATTCGAAACATTATCAAGTTAAATCGACGCTATTAATCAGGTATAAATTAACTAATTATTCAAGAATCGATTTTAAGTGCTCACATATCATTTCGAAGCTACTATTCAGGAATGAACTAATTTAAATTTAAAAAAATCGATTCGAATGCCAATATGTTAATTTGAAACTACCCTTCCAGGCATGAATTAACTTAACTAAACGAACATCAATTCGAAACGTTCCTGCTTTATTTCAAAAGCACTTTATAGCATGGATTAACTAAACTTAACATGCATTGATTGGAAACATTCTTAGGTTCTTTCGAAGTCAATTTCAGGCACGAATTAACTAAATTAACAGGCATCGAATTAAAGCGTGCTTAGGTTGATTCAGTAGCTAGTTTTAAACTTGATTTAGCTAATATAACAAGTATTGATTTGAGCATGAATTAACTAATTCAACATGCATAAGTTCAATCGAACTAAACATACATAATCACTTCACAATTTCAGTGAGTCTAATCAACCTTAAACTAACATGCATCTCATCTTAAGGGTTGAAACGTCTCCAAATTATTAACACTTAGGAGGCGAGAAACACCCACCTTGAATCCAAGCTAAGGACCCGTTTTGAGGGTTGTTGGGGCCGATTTGGATGTTCAAGAACCCGGAATCCATCCCCCAATTTGCTGCTGCTATCAAACCCAAAGTAAACAAACTCAAGCCCGTTTTTAGCTCTCCTTCGGTCTTGCCTCGTCGCTGGAATCATACCCAACCGCCAACTAGGGTGGTCGCGGTGGTGTTGGTGCGGTTAGGGTTTCAAACCCTAACCCTCAGCGTCACTCGATCTCTCTTTGTCTCTGCCAGTGATGAACGGACGCCCAGCCGTGCCGCCGTCGCTCCCATGCCCATCACCAAGAGACCTCGCCGTCACCGACTGCCTACGCTTCCTCTCAACGCTCAACATCTCTCTCCCTCTCTGTGGTGGTCGGCAGTATGGGGTTACTAGGCGGGGAGGCTGCGCGTGGTGCAACGACCGGTCATCAGCATCGACATCTTTTTTTTCTCTCTCTCTCTGCCATGGCCGGTTGCCGGGGAGGGGTTACGAGGGCTGGTTGTGAAAACCTCCCCCTTCTCATGCATCTTTGCAGAGAAAGGCAAGGGGCTTCGACCCCTTATATTTTTTTATGTTTATTTTATTATGTATACATATTTTTTGTCTCAAGCTATACAATAATTGGTACCACTAGTCTAGTTCGTATCCTGAACTCTAAACCTGAATTATTAATACGACTTTTTATCGACTATTCATTCCCAAATATATAAAGGTTCGATTTATTAAACATTGAATCACTTCTAATGTTGATAACCTAATCGTACTCGGAAAACGACTAAATTAAACTATCGGCACAAATTAGCACAAATTAATCCTAAAATCAATAATAACAATAGTAATGCTTCTTAATAAAATTATCGTTCACACAAGCACATCGATAATAATTTAACTCGTAAAGTTAATAAAAGTACGAATTTTATAACGTAGAAGGTAAGACAGCCAGGTTAGCGTATAACAAAGAAGGCTAGTCTTACACTCTCCTCCCTTAAAAGAATTTTGTCCTCGAAATTCTAAACCTAAGTTTGGTCATTCCAAGAATGTATGTGCACAAACCATGACCTACATAGTAGGTTTCCAAAATGTTTCATTTTGCAATCACTACTTCTTTTAAATCGAAAGAAAAAGGCTTGTGGTATCCAGTCTCCTCCTCGCCAATCCTCTTTCAGCATCTACTAACTCTATTTAGGCGCCGAGGGCAAATCGCATTAGAGAAGGGCAAATGAGTTGGCATGGAAACCATATTGAATTTGTTTCGAAAATGAACATAGATTTTTGATAATCTAGACACAGTTTGCATGGCAAGTAATAATTCTATGCATATGCATCTATAAGTGGGCATCTAAAGGCATGACAATCAGGACAATGACATGTTAAGCTCATATACTAGTAGTCTCATTCTAAAGCATGAATTCAAGTCACCTTTGGGATCACAACGGTTAACTTAGAGATTCCTATAACACATTAGAAAAATAAGAACGTCACATAGCATCATTTAAGTATAATAGCATCATATAGTATTGTATGATATCAACAATTCAACATTCTTAAGCCTAGGAGTTGGAAGCAACACGTAACCAGCTAATGTACATATGGCAGGCAGTTTACAATACAAAAGCATATGTGACCGACATTTCTATGTTTTTATATTGATTCCGGCTAACTTTTAAGCATTTCATTCATGGCAACTTAGACAGGGCATGCTAAAGTCATATGAAGGAGTTAACTTAATTAGGTTCATTTAAAAGCATGAAGATATTCAGTCATTATAAAGTTAAATCATTTACTAGAAAGTTACCACGTCATAATAAGATAGCAGAGACATCAAATTATGCCATATACACAATGAAGGGACCTGAAGTGGCATTTGGAATCACATTGGCATCATGTAGAGTCAATCATAGAACATACCAAGGGTTAAGATCCGCATATAACACAACCCAACAAAACATGTTGATAAGACCAATTTGGGAAGAAAACTCCATGGTAAGAATGTAAATCGA
This sequence comes from Stenocereus thurberi, assembly GCA_002740465.1. Classification (NCBI taxonomy): domain Eukaryota; kingdom Viridiplantae; phylum Streptophyta; class Magnoliopsida; order Caryophyllales; family Cactaceae; genus Stenocereus; species Stenocereus thurberi. The sequence continues at coordinate 38,523 of NCQT01051859.1, read as the reverse complement.
TGGTTGTTTTTTTTTTCTTTGGTTGGGGAGAATTTTCCTAAGGTCACTACTTGGAGCTGATTGTCTCTTAAGTCATAGATCCGTATGAATGAATAGTTATGCTCCTAGGTGAGTCCTGCGCTTATGGCTTGTGGGCCTACATGCTTATGCTACGCTACTCTGATAAATCAAATAGGGGCAAGAATACATGAATGCAGGTTTCCAGGGTCGTCTCATCATATGTCAAATACGGGCGTATGCAATTACTTAGCTATAACTTGGAATCATAGAATTCATGAAAGGCAAACAATGAGTCAGAGGTCATATCATGTTATGAATTACAAAACTTGTATTATGAAATGACCAAGTCATGAATTACAAAACTTAAATCATCTGGATAATCAAGTCACATACCAAACCAGACCCAAGTCAAGCAACTCCCGAACGTGCAACAACTCATTCATAAAACACATAACCGGTCACAAATAATGAACTTAAACAACTATATAAGCTTCTATACGCTTTAGACTGTATGTAATGTTGTGGCTATGTTCGTTTTGAGTACGGTCAACATTAAAGGTCTTATAGGTGGTAGTTGAGGTCTTACGAGGTACGCCTATCCCGCAGGTGATTATAGGAGTTTTATTGTAGGTCGCTTACCTTAGTAGGGATCGTTTACTATATGCAATTCAAAGTCTACTAGGTTCTTCCTCCCTTTCTCTTTCTGGGTGTATTAGGGTTTGTTCGAGCCAAAACATCGTCACCCCATTCACGAATAACAATCCATACAATAGAATGCAAGTAATACACGGCTTAGACAACAACGGCACGAAAGGGGAATAGTAGGTATTCTTACGCAATGTCTAATGAGATCCTGCCACTAGCATTTAGTTTTTCAAGCATGCATGCGAAAATATCCCCTGATTTCACTCATGCAATTAAAAATTCACAACAGCAAGGTGCCAATTAGTAGTATTATCAATCATAGCAACTAATTTCCCATCATTCCTTTGCTAGCCCATTACGAAGAATTCTATCATCGTACACATCTTAGCACATACATATTTACAAGCAACATTTGATACACATAAGGGTGCGTCTTTGTGAATCTAAACTCCCTCATCATCACTAACGGAAAGCTAATCCTTCGGTGCAAGATAAACTTGGCTCGACAGTCAAAACGGCATTAACATCTCAAAAGCTTGAGTTTTAAAGGATGAAAAATATCTTATCTATTTCAAATCTCTTTGTTTTTAATAAAAGGATGGTTAACTGCTTCTAGCACTCTCTCTAGTGACCTTCGAGTACGTCTGCTCACTACATTATGGGGCCCGAGGAGCAAATCATACTTCAGGGGCAAAAATGAGCCTAGAGTTATGGCTTTTCCAATCATTCGAATTCAAATCATATGTTCTTTAAGCTTTCGATTAAAATCACTAAGGCATATAATCGAAGCAACTTTGATTAAGCTAACACCTAAATTACCTGCGAGAATATGAGCCACTCGGCCTACACCTTAGCAAATGGTTCTTTCATCCAGCCAATCAACTCACTCAAGCCGCACCTAACTCGGTGAATACACTAACATTCATATAAAACTCACATTTGCATAAAAGGTAGGCACGTATCATGTCATCGTGAATGCATTCCTAAGCAACTATATGAGATGCAAGACTCATGTTGTGGCCTATGATTGCTGGACCTTGCTCTAATGCCGTCAATGTAACACCCCCAGCCCCTACCGCCAGGAGCGTTACGTTTTCTTACTTCCTACCTAATTTCTAGGGCGAAACGGACAGAGTTTCTCTAAAAACTTATCATTTTCNGGCTAAAAGCCTTGTAATAGACCCCTGCAAATCAATGAAAGCGTAAAATATTTTAAAATGAGCTCAACGGCTACAAGCCGGAGTTTATAAATCAACGAGTAACTCGGTCAGAGTTCATTAAAGAAAATAGTTCATTGATACATGAGAAATGAAAGATACAACTCAACGGTTCACACAACCGGAGCACTGGGCTTACATCCCAAAACGTAACTAGTTTTAGCTAAAAAGGCAACTGACAATTTAGATGGTTGGCACACATGTCTGTACAGAGCGACCCCTAAACCGAATACGCTACGTGAACTAGAATACTTGTTTACAAACGTCTGCAATTCTACGAACACATTACATGACTTTGTCAAACACGTAAGATCCCTTTAATAGGCACACATAACACCTTGTAAGCGAG
>NCQT01051859.1:13936-24229 GCA_002740465.1 Stenocereus thurberi | reverse complement strand
ATCAGGGTACCATTTAGTAGGATTATCAATCATAGCAACTAATTTCCCATCATTCCTTTCCTAGCACAATACGAAGGATTCTATCATCGTACACATCTTAGCACATACATATTTACAAGCAACATTTGATATACATAAGGGCGCGTATTTGTGAATCTAAACTCCCTCATCATCACTAACAGAAAGCTAATCTTTCGATATAAGAAAAACTTGGCTCGGCAGTCAAAACGACATTAACATCTCAAGATCGTCAGTTTCAAAGGATGAAAAATAGCTTATCTATTTCGAATCTCTTTGTTTTCAATAAAGGATGGTTAACTGCTTCTAGCTCTCTTTCTACCAACCTTTGAGTACGTCTACTCACTCCATTATGGGGTCCGAGGTGCAAATCGTACTTCAGAGGCAAAGATGAGCTTAGAGTTAAGGGTTTTCCAATCATTCGAATTCAAATCATATGTTCTTTCAACTTTCGATCAAAATCACTAAGGCATATAAGGGAAACAACTTTGATTGAGTTAACACTTAACTCACCTACAAGAATACGAGCCACTCGGCCTACACCTTAGCAAATGGTTCTTTCATCTAGCCAATCAGCTCACTAACGAGGTAAACGCGTTAACATTCACATAAAACTCATATTTGCACACAAGACAGGCATGTATCACTTCATTATGAATGCATTCCTAAGCAACTATATGAGATACATGACTCAGGTCGCAGGACCTTGCTCTAATACCATTAATGTAACACCCCTAGCCCTTACGGCCTAGAGTGTTACATTTTCTTACTTCATACCTAATTTCTAGGGTGAAACGAACAAAGTTTCCCGTAAAAACTGACCGTTTCTCGGCTAAAAGCCTTACTATACAACCCTGTAAATCAACGAAAGTGTAAAACATTTTAAAATAAGCTCAACGGCTACACGATGGAGTTCATAACTTAACGAGCAACTCACTCGAAGTTCATTAAACAAAATAGTTCATTAATATAGAGGAAATGAATGACACAACTCAACGGTTTACACAACCAGAGTACTGGGGCTTATATCCCAAAACGTAACTAGTTTTAGCTAAAAAGGCAACTGACAATTTAGATGGTTGGCACATATGGCTTTACATAGCGACTCCTAAACCGAATACATTACATGAACTAGAATACTTGTTTATAAAAGTTTGCAATCCTAGGAATACATTACATGACTTCATCAAACACGTAAAATCCCTTTAATAGGCACATATGACACCTTGTTAGCAAGAGTAGATTCCATCTTGGCATAAGTGACTGGGCTTCTACTTGTCATAATGCCAACTGGGGAAAAAGAGGAAACAATAATGGAATGAGCAACCACACACTCAGTGAGTATTCCCTGACCCCTTCAAACAAAAACCATTGCAGGCAATAATATTCACAGCATTCACATATCATGTATTCATACTTTACTATCACATTAGACATTCTTAAATCCTCAAGGAACGACCACTATCCATAAACTTCATTTTCTTCATTCAAACTCATTTTTAGGCCACTGAATTTCCTAACTAACAAGCACTTAAATGCATAAGTAAGCATTGAGGGCTAAGCACAGAAACTTTCTTTCATAGATTAAGCATAGGGATCTTTCTTATTCAAAAACATAACTACTTAGCATTCTATTCAAACTATACATGTAACCTCATTCGTACGATGTGCACATAAGGTTATCTCTTTTCATAATCATACTTTTCTTGGCATTTCATTCGTATGATTTGCATAAGACACACACATTTGAAGTCTCATGCAAATCTCATTCATAGGGTATGCATGAGATATGCTCATAGGGCTTTCTTTCCATAATCATATCTTATTCAGCATCTCATTCATAAGTTATACTTGGAATATGCACACAACACTTTATTTTTATCAGCATACTTTACTTAGATCTCATTTATATGATAGGCATAAGTCATGCACAGGAGGCTTTCTTTCTTTTTACTGAAAACACTTCATTTAGCCTCTTAAGGCACATAAAAACTCTTCTCTTATTCTTTACATGAAATCTCTTTTGTATCGGTCGCATACTGACCCTTATAGACTTTTCACATTTCATTCATCTGGCCTCTCAATGGCCCATAAAAACTTTCTTTCTGAAATCCTTGAAATGATGTAATGCCGACTGCTTTTCTTCGCTTATTAGGAAAACACATCTGGCATTTGATCATTATAGGATGCGGATTAGGTGAGATATATTCTCGAGCCCATAGTGAGAACTAACGCTCAAGCTTAAGCTCTTACTACCAGGATGGCTATATTTAACATATTGGAACATTACCCTCGTCAGGGTTTCCTAAGGTTTCCTAGTACCAGGACTTATTCTCTAGGCTAACATCATTTATATCATATTGTCCAAAGCATATTATCTTAGCCAATTTAAAGCGTATGACCATAACGGCTAATAAGTTTACTACTTTTCACAGCGAAATCCTTTATCACACAACTCCCACTTTGTAAAACTCCTTAGGGATTCCCCCGTTCAAGCGAGTTTACTCCCAAACTGTATTCATTTAGTTAAAATAGGCCATCATGCACTAATAATTATGGGTACTATCATTTCAAAACATGAAATCCTTCTTTTTCGAAACTCACCCTTTCGTAAATAATCAAACTTAATGACATAGAAGGGTTAGGGGTGCGCATGTATACATTCAAACACTTCATAATTCAACTTAGCAGTGTGAGCCACACATGGTCTCGCAATCTATACGATTGCGGTCAATCACAGCCCGGGCTCCCTTACACAACACCGACCACAAAAAGCCTCAAAATTCTCATTAGTTTATCCTCAAACCATCCAACTACCAACTTGGTTTCATTTTCATACCCACAACATATTATCATGAAAGACATAAAGAAATAGCTATGTATAAACTTACCGAGCAAGCAGTAATCATCTGGAGGTGCGTTATAGCATATATAAAAACATATACACATACAACTATATTGCCTTATCTTGAAATAACGCTTAACGAACCAAGTTAAACTAATCAAAGCATGGACCTCATCACATTCGTATTTCACAACAGAAGCTATCATATCATTTTCAACCTAGTTTTTACGAACTTAACAAGCATCAATCACATGCACACATAGGTTGTTTCGAAGCTACTAGTAAGCATGAGTTCACTAAACTAACCTATTTCGATTCGAAGCATTATTAGGTTAAATCGAAGCTACTAATCAGGCATAAATTAACTATTTATTCAAGCATCGATTTTAAGTGCTCACATATCATTTCGAAGCTACTATTCAGGCATAAAGTAACTAAATTAAAAAAAAATCGATTCGAATGCTAGCATGTTAATTCGAAACTACCCTTCTAGGCATGAATTAACTTAATTGAATGAACATCGATTCGAAACGTTTTTAGTTTATTTCAAAGCCACTTTATAGCATGGATTAACTAAATTGAACATGCATTGATTGGAAACATTCTTAAGTTCTTTCAAAGTCAATTTCAAGCACGAATTAACTAAATCAACAGGCATCGAATTAAAGCATGCTTAGGTTGATTCATGAGGTACTTTTAAACATGATTTAGCTAATTTAACAAGTATCGATTTAAGCATGAATTAACTAATTTAACATGCATAAAATCGGCCTGAATTCAATTGAACTAAACATACATAATCAGTTCACAACTTCAATCAGCGCTATCAACCTTAAACTAACATGCATATCATCTTAAGGGTTAAAATGTTTCGAAATTANNNNTACTTAGAAGGCGTGAGACACCCACCTCCAATCCAAGCTAAGGACCCATTTTGAGGGTTGTTGAGGCTGATTTGGATGTTCAAGAATTCGAAATCCGTCATCCCCTTTGCTGCCACTCTCAAGCCCGAACTAAACCAACCCAACCTCGTTTCTATCTCTCCTTCGGTCTTGCCTTGCCGCCGGAATCATGCCCAACCACCGACCAGGGTAGTCACGGTGGTGTTGTTACGGTTAGGCTTTCAAACCCTAGCCCTTAGCCTCACTCAATCTCTCTCTGTCTCTGCCGGTGATGAACGGACGCCCAGCTATGCCGCCGCCATCGCCGCCATGCCCACCACCGAGAGACGTCACCGTCACCGACTCCCTCTGCTTCCTGTCAATCGCTCAACGTCTCTCTGCCTATCTGTGGTGGTCGCTGGGATGGGGTTCCTAGGCAGGGAGGCCACACGCGGTGCGACGACCGGACGCTGGCCCCGACACCTCTTCTCTCTCTCTCTCTCCCTCTCTCTATCTCTCTACCATGGCTGGTTGCCGGGGAGGGGTCGTTAGGGCCGGTCATGAAAGCCCCCCTTCGCGTGCATCTTTGTTGAGAAAGGTAAGGGCCTTCGGCCCCCTATATTTTTTTGGTGTTTATTTTATTATGTATATTTATTTTTTTGTCTCAAGCTATTCAATAATTGGTGCCGCTTGTTTAGTTCGGATCCTAAACTCTAAGCCCGAATCGTTAATACGACCTTCTATCAACTATTCATTCCCAAATATATAAAGGTTTGATTTATTAAACATCGAACTACTTCTAAGGTTGACAACCTAATCATTCTCGGGAAATGACTACATTAAATTATAGGCACAAATTAATCTCAGAATTAATAATAACAATTGTAATGCTTTTTAATAATATTATCATTCACATAAGGACATCGATAATAATTAGTTAACTGGTAAAGTTAATAAAAATACGAATTTTATAGTGTAGATGGTAAGACAGCCAGGTTAACTTACAACAAAAAAGGCGGGTCTTCCACTCTCCCCCCCAAAAGAATTTCGCCCCCAAAATTCTAAACCTAGGTTCGGTCATTCCTAGAATGTACGCACACTAACCATGATCTACACGATAGGTTTCCAAAAGGTTTCATTTTGCAATCACTACTAGTTTTAAATCGAAAGAAAAAGGCTTACGGTATCCAGTCTCCTCTTCGATAATCCTCTTCAAGCATCTGCTTACTCTATTTAGGCGCCGAGAGTAAATCGCATTGAAGAGGGGCAAATGAGTTAGCACAGAAACCATATTGAGTCTGTTTTGAAATGAACATAGATTTTCGATAATCTAGACTCAGTTCGCATGGCAAGCAATAATTCTTTGCGTATGCATGTATAAGTGGGCATCTAAAGGCATGACAATTGGGACAATGACATCTTAAGGTCATACAATATTAGTCTCATTCCAAAACATGAATTCAAGTCACCTTTGGGATCACAATGGTTAACTTAGAGATTCTTTTAACACATTAGAATAATAAAAACGTCACATAGTACCACATAGCATCATTTAAGTACAATAGCATCACATAATATTGTATAGTATCAACAATTCAACGTTTTTAAGCCTAGGAGTTGGAGGCAACATGTAACCGGCTAATGTACATATGGCAAGCAGTTTACATTGCAAAAGCATATGTGATCGACATTTCTACATGTTTATTTCGATTCCAGCTAACTTTTAAGCATTTCATTCATGGCAACTTAGACAGGGCATGCTAAAGTCACCTGACGGAGTTAACTTAATCAGGTTCATTTGAAAGCATGAAGATATTAGGTCATTCTAAAGTTAAATCATTTACTAAAAGGTTACCATGTCACACAAAGATAGCAGAGGCATCAAATTGCGCCATATCGGTAATGAAAGGACCTGACGTGGCATTTAAAATCACATTGGCATCACGTAGAGCCAATCACAGAACATACCAAGAGTTAAGATCCGCATACAATATGAAACAGTAATACACGTTGATAGGAACAATTTGGGAAGAAGAGTCCAAGGTAAGAATGAAAATCGATGGTTGTTTTTTTGTTTTTTGATGGGGGAGACTTTTCCTAAGGTCACTACTGTGAGCTGATTGTCTCTTAAGTCAAAGATCTGCATGAGTGAATGGTTATGCTCCTAGGTGAGTCCTGGGCCTATCGCTTATGGGCCTACATGCTTCTGCTACGCTACTCTGATCAATCAAACATGGAATCATAGAATTCACGGAAGGCAAACAATGAGTCATAGGTCATATCATGCTATGAATTACAAAACTTGTATTATCTAAATGACCAAGTCATGAATTACAAAACTTAAATCATTTGGATAATCAAAACACATACTACACCAGACCCAAGTCAAGCAACTCCCAGACGTGCAACAACTCATTCATAAAACACATAACTGGTCACAAATAATGAACTTAAATAACTATATAAGCTTCCATAGGCTTTAGACTGTATGTAATGCTATGGCTATGTTTGTTTGGAGTACGTTTGACATTAATGGTCTTATAGGTACCAGTTGAGGTCTTACTAGGTACACCTATCCTACAGGTGATTATAGGAGTCTTACTGTAGGTCGCTTACCTTAGTAGGGATCGTTTGCTATATATAATTCAAAACTCTGCTAGGTTCTTCCTCCCTTTCGCTTTCTTGATGTATTAGGGTTTGTTTAAGGCAAAACATCGTCACCGCATTCACGAATGACAATGCATATGATAGAATGCAAGTAATGCACGGCTTAGGCAACAATCACAAGAAAGGGGAGCGGTAGGTACTCTTACAGAATGTTTAACAAGATCCTGCTACTAGCATTTAGTTTGTCAAGCATACATGCAAAAATGCCCCCTAATTTCCCTCAGGAAATTCAAAATTCACAACAGCAAGGTACCATTTAGTAGGACTATCAATCATAGCAACTAATTTCCCATCATTCCTTTCCTAGCCCATTACGAAAGATTCTATCGCCATGCACATCTTAGCACATACACATTTACAAGCAACATTTGCTACACATAAGGGCACGTATTTGTGAATCTAAACTCCCTCATCATCACTAACGGAAAGCTAATCCTTCGGTATAAGATAAACTTAGCTCGATAGTCAAAACGGCATCAACATCTCAAGACCTTGAGTTTCAAAGGATGAAAAATAGCTTATCTATTTCGAATATCTTTGTTTTTAATAAAGGGACGGTTAACTGCTTCTAGCTTTCTCTCTACTAACCTTTGAGTACGTCTACATGCTCTGTTATGGGGCTCGAGGAGCAAATCGTACTTCAGGGGCAAAGATGAGCTGAGAGTTAAGGCTTTTCCAATAATTCAAATTCATATCATATGTTCTTTTAACTTTTGATCAAAATCACTAAGGCATATAAGCGAAACAACTTTGATTGAGCTAACACTTAACTCATCTACGAGAATACGAGCCATTCGACCTACACCTTAGCAAATGGTTCTTTCATCCAACCCATCAGCTCACTCAAGCCGCACCTAACTAGGTAAACATGTTAACATTCACATAAAACTCACATTTGTAAGACTCAAGTCGTGGCCTATGGTTGCAGGATCTTCCTCTGATATCATCAATGTAACACCACCAACCCTACGATCAGGAGCGTTACATTTTCTTACTTCATACCTAACTTCTAGAGCGAAATGGACAAAGTTTCCCCTAAAGCCTGACCGTTTCCAGGCTAAAATCCTTACAATAGACCCCTACAAATCAACGAAAGCGTAAAAACATTTTAAAATAAGCTCAACGGCTACACGCCGGAGTTTATAACTCAACGACCAACTTGCTTGAAGTTTATTAAACAAAATAGTTCATTAATATAGTAGAAATGAAAGATAGAACTCTACGATTCACACAACCGGAGCACTGGGGCTTACATCCTAAAACGTAACTAGTTTTAGCTAAAAAGGCAACTGACAATTTAGATGGTTGGCACACATGGTTGTACATAGCGACTCCTAAAACGAATACACTACATGAACTAGAATACTTGTTTATAAAAGTTTGCAATCCTAGGAAAACAATACATAACTTCATCAAACACGTAATATCCCTTTAATAGGCACACATGACACCTTGCAAGTAAGAATAGATTCCATCTTGACATAAGTGACTGGACTTCTACTTGTCATAATGCCAACCTGGGGAAAAAGGGGAAAGAGTAATGGGATGAGGAACGACACGCTCAGTGAGTATTCCCTGACCCCTTAAAACAAAATCCATTGTAGGTAATGATACTCGTAATAGTCACATATCACATATTCATACTTTGCTATCATATTAGGCATTCTTAAATCCTCAAGGAAGGACCACTATCCATAAACTTCATTTTCTCCATTCCAACTCATTTTTAGGCCCCTGAATTCCTTAACTAACAAGCACTTAAACACATAAGTAAGCGTTGAGGGCTAAGCACCGAAACTTTCTTTCATAGATTAAGCATAGGGATCTTTCTTTCTCATAAAGATAACTACTCAGCATTCCATTCAACCTATGCATGTAACCTCATTCGTATGATGCGCATATAACATTATCTCTTTTCATAATCATAGTTTTCTTGTCATTTCATTCATATGATATGCATAAGACACACACATTTGAAGTCTCATGCAAATCTCATTCGTAGGGTACGTATGAAATATGCTTATAAGGCTTTCTTTTTCATAATCATCTCTTACTCAGCATCTCATTCATAAGTTATACTTGACATATGCACACAACGCTTTACTTTCATCAGCATACTTTACTTAGATCTCATTCATATGATAGGCACAAGTCATGCACAAGAAGCTTTCTTTCTTTTTATTGAAAACACTTCATTTAGCCTCTTAAGGCACATAAAAACTCTTCTCTTAGCCTCTTGGGGCTCATATTCTTTACATAAAATCTCTTTCATATCGGTCGCATACTGACCCCTAAAAGCTTTTCACATTTCATTCATTTAGCCTCTCAATGGCCCGTAAAAACTTTCTTTCTGAAGTACTTGGAATGGTGTAATGCCGACTGCTTTTCTTCGCTTATTAGGAAAATACATCTGGCATAAGATCATTATAGAGTGCTGATTAGCTGAGATATATTCTCAACCCCATAGTGAGACCTAACGCTTACGCTTAAGCTCTTACTTCCGGGATGGCTACATTTAACATATTGCACCATTACCCTCGTCGGGGTTTCCTAAGGTTTCCTAGTACCAGGACTTATTCTCTAGGCTAACATGATTCATATCATATTGTCCAAAGCACATTATCTTAGCCAATTTAAAGCGTGTGGCCATTACGGCTAATAAGTTTACTGCTTTTCACAGTGAAATCCTTTATCACACAACTCACACCTTTGTAAAACTCTTTAGGGATTCCCCCATTCAAGTGAGTTCACTCTCAAATTCTATTCATTTATTAAAATAGGCGATCATACACTAATAGTTATGGCTACTATCATTTCAAAACATGAAATCCTTCGTTTTCAAAACTCACCCTTATGCAAATAATCAAACTTAATGACATAGCAAGAGGAGGGGTGCGCATGTACACTTTCAAACAGTTTATAGTTAAACTTAGTAGTATAAGCCACATATGGTCTCGCAATCCATACGATTTCGGTCAATCACAACCCAAGCTCCCTCATCACACAATACCGACCACAAAAAACCTCAAAATTCTCATTAGTTCACCTTCAAACCATCCAACTACCAATTGGGTTTCATTTTCAAAACCATAGCTTATTATCATGAAAGTCATAAAGAAATAGCTCTGTATAAACTTACCGAGCAAGCAGAAACCATCTGGCGATGTGTTATAGCATATATAAACACACATACACATACAACTATATTGCCTTAACTTAAAATAACGCTCAACGAACCAACTTCAACGAATCAAAGCATGGACCTTATCACATTCATATTTCACAACAGAAGGTAGCATATCATTTTTCAACGTAGCTTTTACGAACTTAACAAGCATCAATTACATGCACGCATAGGTTGTTTCGAAGCTACTTGTAAGCATGAGTTCACTAAACTAACCTATTTCGATTCGAAGCATTATTACGTTAAATAGAAGCTAATAATCAGGCATAAATTACCTATTTATTCAAGCATCGATTTTAAGTGCTCACATATCATTTCGAAGCTACTATTCCGGCATTAGCTAACTAAATTAAAATAACATCGATTCAAATGCTAACATGTTAATTCGAAACTACCTTTCTAGTCATGAATTAACTTAATTAAATGAACATCGATTCGAAACGTTCTTAGTTCATTTCAAAGCCACTTTATAGCATGGATTAACTAAACTTAACATGCATTGATTGAAAACATTCTTAGGTTCTTTCGAAGTTAATTTCAAGCACGAATTAACTAAATCAACAGGTAACAAATTAAAGCATGCTTAGGTTGATTCAGGAGCTACTTTTAAACATGATTTAGCTAATTTGGCAAGTATCGATTTAAGCATGAATTAACTAATTTAACATGTATAATCTGGGCCTGAATTCAATTGAACT
>NCQT01051846.1:1858-15792 GCA_002740465.1 Stenocereus thurberi | reverse complement strand
TGTCTGATTTACGCTTGTAATAATTGTTATTTTCAGATTTTTATTTGATTTTATTTTGTTTTGTAGGTATCAAATAAATGTGAAAAAATGCGAAAAAAGACAAAAAATACTGGGAATAAAGCAGTGGGCCAGATTACTCAAACTCGACTCAATCCTTAAGCCCATTATCTTGTTTAGCCCAAAGAAAAAAAATAATAAATAAAATCGAAAAAATGCCCAACCCTCACGTGCAAGGCACGTGATCTCTAAATTTCTCACCCAGCCGTGTGCAGCTCACGTGACCAGCCACAACACCCCCCTCCCTCACTTAATCCTTTCTCTCTCCTCTCTCGGCTAATAGACGAGAACCCAATAAACCTGAAACCCTGACCCCTGCTTCTTCACTCATCGCCATCTTCTTCCTCTCTTTCTCTCTCTCTATATCTCTTCGACCACGCGAGCACGTCCATCATCCTCACCCATCACTGGGTTTCACGCTAAGGGCGCCAGCACCACATGCCAGTTGCATCATCTTCATCGTGCACCTCATCTGCAAATCAAGGGTAGCGACTGAAGGGCGTTCAAGTATAAATCACCTTTACCCAACACTAGAAAAGAGGTTAGACGGCCTTCAGGGTTGAATTTGTTTTAGTTTTTGAAGTTTAAGCTTGAAATCCACGTGTTTTTCGATTTTTTTAGAGTTAGGGTTTGGAGATTTCGGTTAAGGTTTGATGTTAGTCTGGGTTTTGGGTTCGAATTTCATGTAATTATGCATCAATTTTGTGTTTTCCGATTGTAATTCATGATTTTAGTTTGTTTTTATAGGATTTGGACGTGGTTTTGTTGAATTTAAGCTACAACCTTCCCCCTTCCCCTATTTTCATCTGGTTAAACACGGTAATGGCATCTTCTTCATTAATGGTGATGGATGAAGCTTGGTTTGGATTGTTGGCCGAAATCTCGTCTTTTTCTCAATTCAAGGCCCTGTTCACTGTTCTGCCCAGGCATGGTTTGGGTTTCCATCCCAAACTTCATTTATGCTTTATGAATGATAGTAGCCTAGTTAAATCAATTATAGATGATATTTTGATGGTTTATAAATGGTTTGGATTCTGATAGTAGCTTAGTTTTCGATTTTGATGGTTTGGATTTTGATATTTAAGTTGTATGTTCTATGAATGGTTCGGCTGAATGATGATGATGGTTAATTTGGTTGCTCTTGATTGATGCAAGTATTATAGGTTCGGTTTAGTTTAGTGGATTTGGCTTGGATGGTTTGAATGGCTGAAACCTATGCTTTGCTTAGTTTGCTTAGATGTTAATGGTTGTTGATGGCTCTGTTTCGGCTTTATGACTCCCCCTCCCCTGTTTGATTCTGTTTTGGTATTTTTAGCCTGGCTAGTTTGGTTTTGTTTTAGTTATGTTATGCTACATTGCTATTTAGTTAACAATAGTAATTTCAATGAGTGAATGTCCATTCTTTAGCCTCATTTTACCTCGCTATCTTGTTTATCTAATGACGCAAATTTGAATGTTTGGTAAGTTTAGAATAGGGTATGTGAGTACTTAGCTTTGAACTGTTTTGATTTCTCTTGAATACCTTCATTATTTTGTTTCGCTTTTGAAAAAAGTGTAAAAAAAGAGAGATAAAATAATTAGTTACTTTAGCTTATTTCATTGTTAGGAAAATCTAATGCTGCTTAAGATGGTTTAGTCGATTGTGACCTCAATCTCATCCTCATCCCCGAGGACGCAACCCTTAAGTACTATGACATCAGTCGTATACTTGCGACACTTCAGTTTTCACTCAAAATTATCATACATTAAGTGAATATCTAATGTAACAATAAGTAATAAGTGTTCATTTAGATGTCCAATGCAATACTAGCATGCAATACTTTTAAAAACGTTGCAATATTTTGAGTAGAAATCCAATAGTTGTCTGAAAAGATTCTGATCCAAAACAAAAGTGCCACACTTGCTTAAAAACATTACAATCTGAAGTAGAGGAGCAACACTATTTTATAAGTGTTACATTCATATTAAATTGTCACAAGTGTTGCATTTATTAGAGTTAAAAAGCAACATTTATATTAAGGTGTTACACTTGAAAAAACTACTATAAATGAATAAGTTGTTCTCTAGAAGATTATCAATAAATATAACCAATGAGAAATTATCTCTAAGAAATTTTTAATAACACATACCTCTAGATGCTCATAGGGGTTCAATTCAATCGAAATGCTAAACAAGAAAATTTTCCTCTAATTATTATTAATAAATACTTTTATTAAACAGAAATACAAAGAAATTAAATAAAAAGGAACTCTAATTAAAATCATAATTACACATATTCCGCGATCTGTTATAAAATTTCTAAAGTGCATTAAACAAAAGATGCTAGAATGAACTTGATCATTTTAAGATTTTGTAGTCTCGAAAGTGAAATTCTACATGGTAATAGTTTAAGACAAAATGATAGATTAACATTATAGAGGATGTCACAAGAATCATGTTGGGTCGATTACAATCGACTAAAATCCAATCAAAAAACAGAACACGGTTGAATAAAAGATATTACTGAACACATTCAATCGTTAAACCATCCAGCAACTTCTAAGAAAATCAGTTCAAATGAATGGCTGTGTATCATTGAACTACCTAATAGTGATTAGTATACTTACTAATATTTACTCATATATATATATATATAAAAGACAAACACTTAGAATATGTAACCCAAATAACTCACCATCAAACGTTCAAACTTTCTTTGGGACAGTGCGATCAAATAAAATTTTTCATTCGTTTGTTTTGGTTATAAAAAATTCTATCCTTAACCCTATAATTGTATAGCTTAGGTAAAATATAAAATACGTACTCTATTCGTCCCTTTTTTTATTCCTAAAAGTGAAAAATACATATTTTAAGAAAAATTATATCCCAACCAATAGATAATTAGTGTGCTAGAAACGATGTTGCTTACTAGTGCATTTAATGAGTATGTTGGAAGCCAATTTTTGGACAAAATAGGTATTCATTAGGAAGACTAAAGGGAGATAAAGGAAGTATCCCATTAGCTATTTTGATACAGTCATACAAAATAGATAGGATGAAAAAGATGAAAAATAGAAAAATGAAGGTTAGGTAAACACATATTGGAAGAGAGACTGGCAAGATGAAAAAAGGAAATAATTTTCAACTCGTGTAAGAAAAATGGAGGTAGAAAGGGAATAATGAAGATGAGAAAAGATCCGTTTTTATCATTAAAAAAGTAATATCTTACTGGATCTGGTCTTAGTGTTTATGATATATGCATATTATAATAATTATAAATTATTAAAAAATATAACATTCTAAAGTGTGGAAAGCTAACATTTCAACGGATTAACAATAATACATATATCAACAACATTACGACTCACAGGATGGATGATTCATTTCTAAAAACTTCACAGTTAACGTTATTAAAATGGAGAAGTCATAGGATGCGTGACCTCTCGGGAAGTTAAGTGTTAACTATGCTACAAAGGTTTGAAATAATAGGTAATTAATCCTCATTGGCAATCTGAAGAGGAGCAGTGTATGCTTACGAGAGAGCCTGCAATAATAATTATTTATATCAAAAATATAATTTTCCTTTATCTAGATGTTGAATGAAAAAAACTGTTGTATTTAAGTGAAAAAATTGTTGCAATTTGATTAACAAAGTGTTGCACCTGGCCAATAAAAGTGTTGCATCTGCCTTTGCAAAAAAGTGTTACGTTTGCTAGACCAATATAACACTTAGAACTTCTACGAAAGTATTATCAAGCTAATGCAACGAGGGTAAGGCAGTGTTTCAAAAAGTATGACATTATAAATAATGGAACATTTGATAGTGCTAATACAGTACTGCTAGAGTGTTGCTAGAGATATGTTTTGTTGTGGTGTGATGGTCAGACTGAGGGGGTTAACCAAGTTGGGGAAGATATGCTACAAGCATGTATTGTAGACTTTCAAGGCAAATGATATGAACACCTACCATTGGTTGAATTCTCTCACAATAAAAGCTACCGAAGTACTATTCAAATGACACCTTTTGAGGCCCTATATGGCAATGTAGAACGCCCTTTTTCTGGAATGACATCAATGAGACATTAATCTTATGCCTTGATTTAATTCAAGAAACTACAGAAAAGATCACAATTATACAACAAAACATGAAAGCAATAGAAGACAGACATAAGACGTATGTCAATGGTACAAGGAAGCCACTTGAGTTCTAGATAAGAGGCAAAGTTTTTCTAAAGGTTTCTCCAATGAAAGGTGTAAAACGATGTAATATAAAAGGGAAATTAAGTCCACTATTCATTAGGTCATACGAGATATGATCATGATAAAAAAATGATCCTTTGGCCTATTAATTAGCTCTGCCTCTGGAGTTATAACTTGTACATGATGTATTCCGCATCTCCCAACTTTGAAAATAAATGCATGATCCATCTCATACCATAGTACATGAACCCCGGGAGATTGCTACGGACGGGTTAATAGAATACGAAGCACAATCGATACAGATAGTGGGCCACAAAATGAAGCAATTATGTACCAAAGCTATACCCTTAGTTAAAGCTATTGCACTTATCATGGAGTGTTAAAGGCTATATTGGAAACATAAGAGGATATCGGAAACATAAGAAGATATGAAAGCACATTACCCATACTTGTTTCAGAGGTACATCATCGCAAGGTTTCAAGGACGCAACTTTTGAAAGGCTGCAAGGATGTAGTATCCCATTCTTTAATACCAAAGCAACGACATTATAATTATGATTATGATACTGTTATTTGGGTAGATGAACTAACAATTGGAGTAATGTGCCGTGGAACCATTCAAGAGACTTAACATAATAATTAAATTCTCCTCCATTTTAAAATGTTTAATTTAATATTTCTTGTAATGTAACAAGTTACGTAATTTAGCCAATATAAGCAAAATGAAGTCCATATAAACATACTATGCAATTACCCAAATAAAGAACCATAATATTATCGTATAAAGGATACTTTACGTAAAAATTATAAAAAAATCTATGAAATATGTGATATTACTGGGAAACTTCATAATTATACGTAAAAATGAAATTGAGTGTAGCCATGCAAGATCTTAATAACAAATTTAACTTAGAGAATGATTCTCTAATATTTTGGCCTACTAGACTAACAAGACAAGCACAAGGCTACGTGAATTATTAAGATTTGACCTCATGTTATACTTTAAAAAAAAGGAGAGGGGGACAATTAAAAGTAAGATCATTAACTATGCAAGACATAAATAGGTAAGCAAACAAGTGAAGGTGAAATGGAGCCACCTCAACCACCTATGCCACCGCCCAATTCCATTTCTCAACCAGCATAGCAAGTGAGCATATGGAAAAAAGAAATAAAGCCGACACAAATTAAGAAGCAAGAGAATTAGCATAATACTAACTTTTAAATCCGTGTTATGTACGGATTGTTTTTAAATTTTAGTTAGAATATTTTTAGAAATATTATAATTATTCTTATGATTCAAATTTTTAGAAAAAGTAATATTAACATATTTGTGATTTATTTCTTTTTTTTTCTTCATCGAAGTACTTGAAAAAACATTGTTCATTATGATGATTTTAAATCACATATTGTTTAAATTTTTATTTTTAAACAAAATCTTAATAAATGCTTAACAGAGCACGTGTCGTGATCGTAATGTTCGAACTCACTTATATATATACACACACACACACATATACATACATGCATACATACATGCATGATTAAGCATAGGATAGGGCCTATAGAAAGGGGTAGGCACCTTTTCCTAGTCCCTTCTTCGATCATCGTTTGAAGCATAGCTAGAAATCATGAAGAGTTAGGCAACAAAATGTTAAAAATANNNNATCATCACCCATTTTATAAGTAAGAGAATATTCTGGAAGTAAGATATTAATATATAAAAAATCCTAGGAATGTAATATCTAGATTTTTTCCTAGTGTATTCTAGATCTTTATAAAGATATCTAATATGTTTTCTTAGATTATTCTAGGTCCTAGTAATATCTAAGATATTGTCCTATATACTAGAAAAAATCCTAGAAAAAATCTAAGATGTGTAATGCTAGGCCTTGTAAGATTGTGACAATTGTCACAAATCTCCACCATACCTTAAGGAAGTGAAGTCAGTATAAATAGGAGTTGAGGTCTCCTTATGTAGACAACCCAAACACACAAAAGAGAGACATCACCACAAGAGAGCGTAAGAAAGGAGTCTTTAAAGAGTGAGAGAGAGGTCTCCCATATAGAGTGCTACGTCTTGTTCATTCTTTGTACATTCCATTTGAAAGTATAATAAAAGTAGTGTCTTTTTGGCATACCACTGGGGCCTCCTTATTCTCAACAAGTGGTATTACAACAAGGTTTTGGGAGCCTGTTTGAGCCCGTTCTCATTTGGCATTTTTGTTCATGGACCGAAGTATAAGGAAGACTCTACCCGCATGGTCAAGGATTGTGAGATTTGTTGGTCTGGGGCCACGTCTTCTTGGTCAAGTGCTGGGCGCTTACCAAGTTACTATGGTAGATCCTTCAGCCTCAGCTAGCTCATTGAGGAGCTCAATGGGAGCAATTATAGTACTTGGTTCACACATTCAAGTACTATTTGAAAGGACAAGATTTGTGGGATATCGTTCGTGGTAATAAGAAAACTATGTCAACATATCCGAAGGAGAAAATAATTGGAAGATCAAGGCAGCAAGGACCATGTATGTACTCTCTGTCACAGTGGAGGATGCGTTTCTACATCGAGTCAAGAATTGTAAAACACTAAGTGATGCTTGGGGTATTTTAGAAACACTCTTCACGGAGAAGAAGGAAGCCAAGCTACAACAATTGGAAAATGAGCTCATGTCCATCAAACAAGGGGATTAAATTCCTATGTGATGAAATTCAGAAGATAGATGCTGAAAGTGCAATTGATAAGGCTAGAATGCGACTAATTATTACTAGAGGTTTAGATACCAAATATTGTGGTCTAGTCACAGCAACTTGGGCTTGGGCAACTAAACCCTCTTTAGCAGAGTTGGAAAGTATCTTAGCCAACCAAGAAGACCTAGGCAAATGAATGTCTCAGGTATCGATAAAGGATGAAGAAAATGCTCTCTTCACAAAAATAAGAGCACCTCAAGGCCAAGGGACAAGTGTTAGGAGTTACAATGGTGTTGGAGAACCATCGAGAAGAAAGCGACCAAGATGGCAAAGGCAGCATGGACGAGGTCCATCTCGAGGGGGCACACATCAAGCTCGAGGAGAAAGGAAAGAAAAGAGATATTCAACAAGAAGATCGATGCTACAAATGTGGCAAGAAAGGACACTTTGCTCGAGACTGCAAATCCTCTCAAGTGAAAGGTAATGTAGTTACTTTCACAAACAATGATAGTGATGAAGAATGGGACTTCCCGGCATCCTTTGCAATAGAAGGAACTAATCAAGCAAATGATGAAGAAACAGCTACATCATGTGCCGAGGAGCTAAAACAAGAAAGCGCTCGTGTCACAACGAGCAATATATCCATCAACCATCAAGATGACTGGATTATGGATTCAGGATGCTTGAATCACATGATAGGAGATGTGAATAAGTTTCAAAGCATGACTGAATACAAAGAAGATCGAGTTATGGGGACGGCAAACGACTCTAAAATGCCGATGACCCATATAGGCAGCACTTATAATTGTCCCTCGATTTAGCCTGCATCTAGTGCAACTACAGAATGTCTACCATGTGCCTAGAATGAAGAATAATATGTTGTCAGTGTCCCAACTTACATCCTTGGGGAACTATGTGTTCTTTGGGCCTAAAGATGTGAAGGTATACCGTAGCCTCGAACCCACATCTCCCCCACTTATGGAAGGACGAAGGTTGGAGTCGGTATATGTGATGTCAGCTCAAGATGTATATATAGATAAAACAAGAAAGAATGAGACAGTAGATCTCTCACATGCAAGACTTGGTCATGTGAGTTATCATAAATTAAAGATGATGATGCAAAAGTCAATGGTGAAGGGCCTTCCACAACTTAAGATTTAGGATAACATAATTTATGCGGGATGCCAATACAGGAAGGCACATCAACTACCATATGAGGAGCCTACATTCAACGCTAAGGAGCCACTTGAACTCATGCACTGTAAAGTGAAGCAGCCATCTATCAGGGGATACAGGTACATGATTACCTTTATTGATGACTTTTCAAGATATTTTCTGGTAGACTTCATGAAATAAAAATCAAAAGCACTTGATAAGTTAAAGGAGTTCAAAAATCAGGTTAAAAGTGAAGTAGGACACAAAATCAAGTGCCTATGTACAGATAATAGGGGATAATATACATCGGATGAGTTCTTTGAATACTTACGAGCACATAGAATACTACGCCAGCTTAGCTGTCCTAGCGCACCTCAACAAAATGGAGTAGCAGAAAGAAAAAATCTATATCTCGTAGAGACATGCAAAAGTATTCTAAATGTTAAGAATGTGCCACCACGTTTCTGAGCTAAGTACATTAAAACTGTAGCGTATGTCATAAATAGACTACCACAAGCAAGGCTTGGATTCATTCCTCCATATCAAAAGTTATGGAATGTCAAGCCCAGGGTAAGCCATTTCAGACTTTTTGGGTACGCGTGTTATGTCTTCGTACCAGACCACTTACTAAGTAAGTTCGATTAAAAGGCGATTCGTTGCATCTTTATGGACTATGACCATGAAAGAAAAGGATGGAGATGTTGTGACCCAATAACAATGGGACGTTGCTATACATCAAGAAATGTGGTCTTTGATGAAGCATCTTCGTGGTGGTAATCATAAGCAACAACACTTCCACATTCTAAGGAGATTGAGGAAAAGTTGGAGCAACAAATTGAGGAGCACTCCAAGGGTGAAGAGAAAGAATCAAGTGGTGAGGGAGCACCATAAGAAGAACCTATAGAAGGAGAAGGAAATAAAGTTGAGAAATCAAATAAGCAAAGGAGTTCGTAGCAAACACGGATATATCATACATCTCCAGAAGAAGAAAGGCCAAGTCAACTTGAAGATATAGCAGAAGAAGAAACCTCAGAGCCACACTTAAGAAAGTCGAAATGGACACGAAAACCAAATCTTAAATATGCAAATGCAGCATTAGTAGAAGGACCTAGCATTACAAAACCAAGCACCTATGAAGAAGTGAGACAAAAGAAGGAGTGGCAAAAGGCCACGGAGGAAGAAATGTAAGCTTTGATTTAAAATGAGACTTGGGAGTTGGTACCTAAGCCTAAGGATGCAAAGCCCATTTCTTGTAAATGGGTATACAAGTTAAAGGTGCACCCTAATGGCTCGATTGAAAGGTATCAAGCACGATAATGTGGCTTGAGGGTTCCCACAAACCTATGGTATAAATCATAAAGAAACATTCAGTCCAGTGGCCAAAATCACCATTGTACGTGTTCTACTAGCATTGGCCTCCATCAAGTCTTGGAGACTACCGCAGATGGATGTGAAGAATGGATTTCTGTATAGAGAGCTTGATCGTGAGATATACATGGATCAACCGAAGGGGTTCGAGAGCAAGAGTCATCCATACTATGTGTGCATGTTAAAGAAGGCGTTATATGGACTCAAGCAACCCTAAGAGCAAGGTATGGAAAAATAGCTAAGTTCTTGGTCCAGTGTGGCTACTCTATGGCACCAGCAAATTCCAGCCT
Source organism: Stenocereus thurberi (assembly GCA_002740465.1). NCBI lineage: Eukaryota > Viridiplantae > Streptophyta > Magnoliopsida > Caryophyllales > Cactaceae > Stenocereus > Stenocereus thurberi. Next base: position 6,058 of record NCQT01051846.1, on the reverse strand, counting down.
ATTTGTGAAGACTCGAGAAGGGAGGATTACTATAGTGTTGGTTTATGTGGATGACCTCATTATCACCGACGACGATGAAATAGAAATTCTACAAACTGATAAGTGCTTAATATGTATATCATTTTAGGGCTATTGTATATCATTTTTAGGAGAATATTGTGCTTTAAGTTGTTAGTTGCCCTCCTATTCTCGATTTATACTTGGGTATAGTTGTTTGATGTGTTTTGCAGGATTTTTAGCCTTTTTACCCAGTATTTGACCATAAATGGTTGTATTTTGACCTCCCCCACGGTCGTCCATGTTATGCCACGCCTGTAGAGCAAAGAATAAGCGAAATTCGGTTCCAGCACAAGCCACGATCGGCCCATGGTGTTTCCCACGGTCTGTGGTGAGCCTGTAATTATTGTCTCTTTATTTACCCTCAGTTGTACGACTGAGATCGACTGAGCCTCTCCATAAAAGGCGATGTTTTGTAGCATTCTCAATCATTCCCAAGCAAAGCAAAAAGCATAGAATAATATAGATTAGGGCTTCAGTCTCTTTCTTAAATTTTGTAGTTTTAGTTTGGTTATTGTATTGGTGTGAGTCTTGAGTATGAGAGTTTGTTCTTAGGCGGTTTCAAAGCCCTTGGTTAAAGGCCATCTCAGTCAATCCCCTTCTCACTCAGATTTCGCCAATTGTTGGTTAGTTTGTTAAGCTTTTATCATGTCTGAGTAGTCTTCTTTAGTCTAAGGGTTTAGTAGTTTGTAGAAGTGTTATTGGATTATGTTTTAATCTATACAACTGTGCTTATTTTTATGATTGGTTTGAATTCATTTTGTCAAGTGTTTGGATTGTTGTGAGTTGATCTTTGGCCAAAGTCTGCTTGCGCTCTTTAAATAATTAAGTGAAAAACTGAAAGGTGATATCTGATTGTTGGACTGCTTGATAAGACTTAATGTAACTTCATCTCGAAAGAGCGATCTGTATGTTAGGAGGGCTAGTAAGTAATCGAAGACATTGAACTTGGATTAAGGCAAATTAGTTTGAAAGAACGACTTTTGCTTAGTTTAGGCAAATTTAATTGATTTCGAAAGAATAGACTGAGTTTATGAAAAGATTACAATTTCTCGAATTTAACTAATTAGAAGAAAGCATATGTTTGTTATTTTTGATTCAATTTCCTTTCACAACTGTGAGAATTCCTAGACGTTTTTTCCTTTATTGATTTAGAAAAGTTTCTTTGCTATTATTAAATCGAATCCACTTGAACCAGAATTTTACTTAGCACATTCTGATAGGTAAGGCCGACTAAGTTGCATTAGTCATGAGGAACGATATCTTTTATCTATACTACGACTACCCATGCGTTTGCAGTGTTAGTGTGATCTAGTTTTTAGAATCATTGTCGGGGACTAAATTGTTAACTATTGAGTTAGACTAAGTATATTATTGTTTTTTATTATTATCTTTGTTTTTTCTTTCTTTGCTTGTTTAAATTACGCTGGTAGTATTTGTGTTAGTGCTTGCAGGAATTTTTCCTGTTTATGCGAAGTCCAATCTTAAACGAATCCGATCCTGAGATTAAAAGAACTTTTCGCCTAAGGAGGAAAAAGGAAAGTATTGAAGAGCAAAGATGCAAGGAAAGAAGGAAGTCAAACATGGCAGGAGGTGACCAACGAAGGACTCTTCTTGATTTTATTGCCCCAGTAGTCTAGGGGATCGCCTCAAGCACAGCTCGCCCTGCTGTAGATGCTAATAACTTCGAGCTCAAACCGGCACTCATTGCTATGGTGGAACAATCTCAATTTAGTGGAACCCCCTTGGAAGACACAAATCTACACCTCTCAGTCTTTTCAGAGGTGTGTGATATGCTGAAATTAAATGAAGTCTCTAGTGATGCAATTTAGCTACGCTTATTCCCTTTATCATTGAGGGATAAAGTGAGGGCTTGGTTGCACTCTTTGCCATCTGGATGCATAACCACTTGGGATGAGCTGATAAGAGCTTTCTTCGCCAAATTCTTCCCTCCAAGCAAAACAGTGAGCCTAAGGAATCAGATCGTCAACTTCCTGTAAAGAGATGATCAGACGCTCTATGAAGCATGGGGCCATTTTAAAGATCTGTTACGTTTATGCCCTCATCATGGTTTTCAGCATTGGATGATAATCCAAGCCTTCTATAATGGCGTGACCTAATCTGTAAGGTCCACTATTGATGCAGTGGCAGGAGGAATCTGATGAGCAAGATTAAGGATGAAACCTATAATTTGATCGAGGAGATGGCACTTAACAACTTCCGATGCTCCACAGATCGAACCCAACCCAAGCTGGTTGGAGGTATGCTTGAATTTGATGCAATTACTTTACTTTCTGCTAAAGTAGATGTCATGACTCATAGACTGGACCAAATGAATGTTAATGCTGTGCACTCTAGAGCCCCTTCCCCTTGTGAAATTTATGGTTTAATTGAGCATATAGCTCTGAATTGTTATGTTGGGAGTCCTTTTTTCCAAGACCCTAATGAAGTTAATTATGTTCAAAATTTCAACCCAAGACCGACCAATAACCCTTACTCTAATACCTATAATTTGGGTTGAAAGAATCATCCGCATTCTCTTACAGGTTAAATCCAAACAATGTGAACATGCCCTTGATGAATGCTAGAGTACCCCCTGGTTTTCAAAGACCCCCATTCCTTTCTCAAATGCTCAAAAAGTCTAATTTAGAAGCAATGATGGAAAGCATGCTTATGGCGAAACAAAAAGGATGAGTATATTAAGTAATGGGCCTCCGAGGTTGATGTGCTACGACTCATAATAGGATGTTAGAAGCCCAAATTGCCCTAAAACGCTAGTTTCTCATCTAGGCCCCTAGGCATACTTCCTAGTAAACCTAAACGTAACTCTCGTGAGCATTGTAACTGTGTTACCATGAAGGAAGAAGAGGACTTAGTTGACTTTGAGGAAGTACCAATGGGAGAGGGTAGAGAAATAACTATGGCTGGTAATAAAGAGAGCAACAGTGGTGGCTAGACTGCCACATTCAAAGAAAACAACACTGTTGAGATCCCCACCATTTTTCCCCCTAAGCTTCATGACTCAGGTAGTTTTCGTATCCCCTGCATTGTAGGAATGGTAGAAATTGAGAGAGGTCCATGTGATCTAGGTGCGAGTATCAGCATAATGCTTTATTCTTTATTTCATAAGTTGCACCTAGGACCGTTACTAGCCGCACCCTTTTCTTTACGATTGGCTGATGGTTCTATGATGCAACCTATAGGCAAGTTGAACAATGTGCCAGTCAATATAGGAGACATTTGGGTATTGAAGGACTTCATCATCATTGACATGCCTGAAGCCGATGATGCCCAAATTATGCTAGGTTGGCCCATTTTGATGATAGCTGGTTGCCACATTAATGTAAGAGAGGGTCATATATCTTTCGAGGTAAAAGGGTGATTTGCTGTGTTTAGTCATAGAAAGGAGGACATGGTTTCTCCGCATTCTTCTATATTGGATGTATTACCCTTTTCCCCTGAGATTGTGTTACGCTCGTGTTCGTTGTTTTACGTTAAGCTGATTGCATCGCTTTCCTACGTTATAAAATTCATATTGTCATTAACTACATGAGTTAAACTATAATTGATGTGCTTATGTGAGCGATAATTTTATTAAAAAGAACGTTTTGTAGCCATTAATTTTATTCTTATTATTATTATTAGTTTTGAAAATCTTTTAATGATTTTAGTAAGTATTAATATAGATTATTAACGAGTATTAAATCAAATAGGAACCCGACTACGATTAGACTATCAACCTTAGGAGTAGTTCGATGTTATTAAATCGAACCTAGATAGATTTGGGAACGAATGGTTGATGAAGGATTATATTATCGATTTGGGTTTAGAATTTAGGTTATGAATTAGACTAGCGATGTCAAATACGAAATAGTTTGGGACAAAAAAAGGAGGGGCATTTTAGTCATTGTGCGCGACCCCCTTTTTCCTTCTCTTCCCTGTCGCGCCCCCCTCCCCCTTCCTGACAGCCTCTTTCTCTTTCCTTTATGCTCTTCCTCTTCCTCCTCTCATCTCCACCATGGACACACCATAAGAGCTCAATTTCAAGTAGACTTCTCGCCATATATAGCCACAAAACTTGTCCATTCGACATTCCCAACAAACTAGCTCCCATCTGGTGTGAATTTTGGGTAAAATCGAGAA